>JAPDSC010026103.1:117426-169776 GCA_026290005.1 Latrodectus geometricus
TATATATATATATATATATATATATATATATATATATATATATATAAGAGAATATATGAATGTATGTATTATTGTGGTATCTAAAAATAAAAGGGGGTATTTGTTTGTTAAATACAATTTTTCACAGTAAAAAAGTATCTAACTAAATTTTATGTTAAAAAAGTTAGTAAACCAATTGGGAAAATTTAATGCTTGATAAGAATTATATAAAGTATATTCTCAGATTGTGTTTTATTAGAATTTTCGTAAAAAGGATAAGAAAAGTGAAATTCTGTCATGTTTGAAATAACAAATAAATAATAGAAAAGATGAGAAAAATTTCTATGAATTGAAAGATTGTTTACGATAGATAAACAAAACACGTCATTATAAATAAATTCACTAGATGGCAGCAGCGAGTGAGAGAATAAATGAAGAAATAAATAGACGATTTTTGTAATTTAATAAAACAATTATAATATTTTTAGATACCAAGCATATCATGGGATAAAAAAATATATCAGTTTTTAAATAAATACATATTTGTTAAACTTCACCCTTATTAAAAATAATTGTTTATTATGAAATTTAAGTAGTTAGCCTTTATAATGGTTAACGTGTTAATATGAAAAGTTATTTTGATGCATTTAGCACTCATTCATTTATTTCTTCATGTTGTTGACATCATTAATTTGAAAATACATATTTAATCATGTCATTTTATAGGATGTGAAAAAATAAATTATCTTTCTTGACTGTAAATTTTGTACAATATGAGAGAATCTTTTAATAGCTGAAGTAATATTTGTAAAAAATGCTTATAATTAATTTTAAGAAATGTTTCCATGTAAAATAATAAAAAAATTACGCTTAAGCACTATTGTTATGTTTGAAATTAAAACATTAACAAAATATATAATTTCAGCAACAATATTTCATGAATACATTTAATAAAAATGAGTGAATATAGAAATCTTAAAAATAATTATTTTAAGGCAACTGAAACTATTAAAATTATAAAGTAAAAGAATACACTTTGATGAACATTCAGTTTCGATGATATATTTTATTGGTAAAAGAATATATTTTATTAATAGGGCAAACAAAAATGAAATTGATTACTCGAGCATAATTGCTTGAAAAATCCGAAAAATTAAAATCATTATTAGAACTGAAAACATGTTTTCAAAAATATTACAAGAAATAATTTTATCTCAACATGCTCTCTATGTTTTATATATAACGTTTTATATTTAAAATCAAACACTAAAAAATTGTTATTTATGACGAAAAATAATGTATAAATCGTAATATAACAAAGCCGAAAATTGAAAAATAATCAATTTTAACAATTTTCCCATAGAGCTGAAATTAAAATGGGATACAAAAAAATAATAAATATTTAGATTAGTAAAACGTATTTTTAAATGTAGAACAGAAATTTCGTCTGCGATTAATAAGTGTTACGCAGTGACCTCTTTAAGTGATAAACTTCAGCTTTCAAGTTTAGATACTATGCTTCACTATGGTGGAGAGAGTCTATTGAATTATAAAACGAAAGAAGCCACATTATGAAACTGAACATTTAGAAGCAAAAAATAATATAATAATAACGAACTATCACCTCAGTGAAAAGGCATTTATAGAAAACATAACTAATTTCTAAAATAATTTAACTCAAGTGACACTTAAGATCAAAGGTGAATTGACAGAATACTTTGTTTTTTTACGTCTCACTTGCGATTCACTGTGGATTCACTAGACACATCCGTATCATGAGGAAAGGCCATATTATTAGGGCTTCTGTATCGGAAATTAAAGAACTGATATGTCATTAGGGGCGTCACAGAAAAATCGCACTTATACTCCTACATTTGACATTCATTTCGGTTTACTTTAATGAAAATGTCGGGAAGAGTTTCTCTGTAAATAATACATTTACTAGGAGTAAGCAAAAAATATAATTAAGAAAAATAATGAAAAAAATAAGTAATTGAAATACATAATTTGTGATTAATTTCTCAGCTAAATTCTTAAATTGATTTCTGATTAGTATTCATTTAATTTTGCACGACTAAAGCCATTTATTTAAGCTTCATACAAATATCTTTTACTACATCAAAATATTTGTCATCTTTTGAGAGAAAGAAATTTACGTTTTTTCTAATCAAAATCTAGTATTATAATAATGAATTTTTTTTTAATGAGGTATGATCGCTTATAAGCATATAGATTAAGAATATTAACGCGACTATAGTATAATTTAAAAAATAACATTTTGTGTTATTTCTAATTATTAAATAATAATTCTATTCAACTAAATTATATCAAATAAAAAATATTTATACATGATGCACTTTTATTTAAAATATAATTAAATTTGGAAAAGTTCAGAATTTATACGACATAAAGTATTTCCATTTTTTATCCACTTTTTTTATAAACTTTACAAGATATTTTATAATAGTTAAGGACACTTTTAAGAGTCGAAAGAAATACAATATTCAATGCACCACTGAAACAGTAGAAGTAGTTATGAAATTCTGATGTGTAATTAAATATACAAAAATTTACTTCAGATGCAAATTTTAAGATATTTTATTACATCATTATGTATTATGTATATGAACAACAGTTACTTACTTCCAATCAAATCAGATTAATTTTACTAGTATTTGATGGATCTTACGTTCCATCAAATTCTAATAAAATAAATTTCTGATAAATCAAATGAATATTATCCAAGTAAAAAATAAAGAAAACAGGATTTACACTTTTGTTTTTGTATGAATAGTACTTCTTTTGCAGAGGAAAATGTATTGTAAAACATTTTACTTTTAAAAGAATATCCTTTTTTTAGTCGAGATGTTTTCTTTCTTTTTGCAATAAAATAGTTTCATAAAAACCTATTTGATTAACACATTAACTTATTTCACATATTTTATTCTGGTAATATCTTTCCTTGAAGAATAATTAGAGATGCATGAGTCCGTAAAATCACTATATTGCTTAGACCATTATGATAGTTGGTGAGTCTGTGCAACAAAACGCTTTTCAGAAATCTATTATGCCACTTCTTTTGAGTACCACAACAGCAATTTAAGAAGCACCATTAAACGACTTAAATGTCAGAATCCCATTAATCAAATACAATTCAAGTAAGTTTTGAATTTGAGAATTTCTTTTAAATATTGCCTGTGCATAAATTAATACGCGTGTCACTGTTCCTATAGATTATTGGTGCTGAAATAAAAATCACTTTTGGAATTCCTCAAAAGAAACAGAATGCTTAATTTCGTGGCCATGGCTCAGTTATTTCTGGGTGCAAATATATTTTGAAACAAAGTGCTAACTTTACTTACAGAAATTTTTTCGAATACTTTTGTCCATTAAATAATGTATCACGTTCTACAGGAAAACTTGGCAAAAATTAAAAAAAATCGCAATTTACATAAAAAGACATAATTATGGGCAATAACCTAGGTACTCAGAATTTTAAAATAAATCTTTTACATACATTTTTGAAAGAATGAAATGTGGTTACGTACACGCCAATAAACTAATTTTATATTAAGAGTTCTTTTTACCATGCTTCTCTCAAAAAATTAGACAATTTGTGATATTTTTTTTATCTTTAGGTATTTTTAATTGAGTTGAGAATTTAAACAGTGTGCTTAAATAAACATTATCCCATAAATTTGCTTTGCTGAAACAAAATTATTAACAATGCAGAAGAAGAGTAGTGAATTATTTTGAGGAACTAAACAAGAAAACGGGCGCATGAGTGTATATTACAGTTTATCATTAAATGAGACGTAGGAAGCACGAAAGTTCTCCATCTTATATACAAGAAAGATTTATCGACACTTAAAAAGTGCTTAAAAATAAGAAAATTGGAGCTAACACTTTGTTTGTATCATAAAATAATTAATAACATTGCAGCGAATGAATCAAAAAACCAAATTTAATTTAAAAATATCACGAGAATAAATTCAGGTGAACGAGATAAAAATGAAAGTGCATATTCTTCGCCTTTTATTTATTTTCTTTTTTTCTATTTTTTGAAGTTAAGCAAAGAAGATGATGTGAATATTTTAGAACGATTATAGCAAATGAAGCACAAACCCGGATGAATGTGTGTGTGACACCACAACGAACTCTGCATAATAAACATGATTCATAAATAATACTCAAACGAAAGAGGATGAAAATCGATATCCTAAGACCATGACCTCAAACGTCTCCCCTTTTTTATTTTCAAAGCCATGACGTTGGGATACGCATTCAGTGATTCAAAGAGAGATCTTTAAGAATATCTGTGGGTTGATAGAACTGTTTTTCACAAATGTAAGATCATTTTTACAGTAAGTTTATTTTTGGTCTGAGGAATTGAAATAATGGTAGCCCATTATAAGCACTTAATTTCCTTAAATTATATCGATGGGAACAAATAAAATGATACAATTGAAGCCTTCTGTAAATATTTGAAAAATGCTAGTCAGATTATATTTAATTATGAATATTTTTTATCATTTTAAGTTTTGTAAGCCGAATTCTTTATTCATTTACAAGATAGCGGTTGTACATTGTTAACTAAATTCGTGAGAAGGGGGAAAGGAAATATTTTCGCGACCTAGAGATAACAGCAATTTTATCCGTGCTTAAAGATTCAAACAAAAATAGATACATTTAATTGTTTTATTTAGAAGTGTTACTAATTAATGATAACGTTGAATTTTCTTTCATTAGTAATTTTACTCTTTGAATCGCAAGAAATGTTCAATTGTAAGAATAGTTTCAACCCCTCAGTCAAAGTAATATAATAGCTTTTACAAAATATGCAAAATTACTTTTCATCTGTTGAACTGCATATGAAAATTCAGATACCAGTAAAATTATTCAACAAGCTGCTAAAGCAAAACATGATTACCATAAGAATTTAATTAGTTGAATATTATTTCTATTATATTTAAATAAATAAACCAATTCAGAAATTAAGTTTGTAGTTATAAGCTTCCTCTCTCGAAATGCAGGTAAAAAAAAAAAAAAAAAAAAAAAATAGGTAAAACTACTGAAAGACTAGTCATAAATAAAGAAGAATAAGTTTAATTACATATCGAAGAACATGCTCAAATGCTCAAAACATTGTTTGGAAATAAATACATAAGATGAATTCAGATGAAAACGAGAAAAGAGATTTGTATGGAAAATGATAAAATCCTAAAGCTAAGTAAAAACTGAATATGATGAAAAATCTTCGATCGTTACATATCATTTCAATAAAGAATTTAAGAACTAATAAGTATGAAACTGGGAAATTTTTTATTATAAATAATAAATGAATACTTAATGAAAGAAAACATTCATATAATAGTTAGAATTTTATTTATTATCTCTAAGATTTATTTCACTCATTTCATCAAAAATACAGTTCGGAATTAAGACTATTTCCCTGTTACCTTCGTCAATAATGTTTACAAAAAACTGGTATTTCAAGTCTTTTGTCACTTAACGAATTTAATAATACAGGCACTTTCTGAATTTGATAACTGGCACAGCGAGCGCCAATTAATTGAAAAATATTCGACGAGTTTAAATAATGTATTCGTTGCTTGGGAGCTTACTATTTGGTAACTCATTAATATGACATAAATGTGAAACGGAAAACTTGCGAACTAAAGAGAAATAATGACGCGGCAACAGCAAATAAACTCTGTTTAACATAAGAAATTCAAAAGTTAAACAGATATTTTTATTGAGCATACAAATATTCAAATGAAAACACATCATTAGCGTTTCGAAATCATATTGCTTAAATATTCAAGAATGAATACGATACAGAACAAATACATTTTCCTGGCTAAGTAGACATTTTCAGTTAATTAACGATAGTTGACATTTTTTGTTTATTTCTCTGAATACTTTATTGAAAAAATGCAACAATAATGACTTCCTTATACAGACAGCTCTTACGAAATTAAGTGCTTTTCGAAATATGTCCCCCCTCCCACTCTAGGGAAAGCATACATATTGAAGTAAAATTAAAGATAGATAGAATACCACAGTGAATGGACTACATTTAAATTTGACTGACAAAATCATTTTCTAATGTTCTTAATATGTTTATTTACTATTTGCATAAATTTTCTTTAAATATATGATTATTTTAATTACTTGCTTTTATATTTCATTAAATAGGTCATCAACTATAACAAAGAGTAATTCATACAAAACTATGGAAATAAATTAATTTAGTAAATTATAAACTAATTCACCTCAGCTTAAGATAAAGAGTGGGAATTTTCTCTTCTGATTTTCATTTGATAAGTGAAAAATCAGCTACCTTAAGCAAATTTGAACCAATAGAGAAGGGTTTTTTTTTATTTTGGTAAGTTATTTCAAAGAGATATTTCGCTTAACATGATTGATTAGATTGTTATTTTAGAAACATATCATTGATTGTTTCTTGTTGAATGTTTATGATGTATTATGTACCTTAAACTTGGAATTACAATACTAAAATTAAAATTCTAGTTTAAAACATTGTTAAGATGGTTGTAAAAAAATAATTTATAAATACTATATAAAACTAAACTAATTATAACTAGTTTCTTCTCGAAACCATTAAATAGTGTTAACGTAGCTTTTTATATAATATAAAAAAAACATTTAAATAAAGCATTCTTTTAAGAGCGCAGTTAACAAGATGTTGTTTAAAGTGACATGATGCCAAATTAATGTCTTAAGAAAGTATGTTGTCACAGTTTTATGGCACAGAAAGCTATGAATGAGTAGAAATCGTCGGTTGAATTATTCACTAATACGTTTAAAATATACATGCTATTTTTCAATCATTTGTTTCAGCTTATTAAAGAGACATTAAATTATAAAAATATACTTTATTAAATATAAAAATGAGTTGTAGTCAATGTTACAATTGGGAAAATTCAACATTATATCTAGCTACGTTGTTCTACATTCGCAACATACTATGTTGCAATAACTGCCAAAGTACGTTTTATTGTGTTGTAGCTGAGCTGGTGATTTTCGTCCATGCCTAATTGATGTTGCAATAGCGAACAAAGAGAGTTCTACTATAAAAGTGATTTAGTTTCATAGCATTTGCTTGCATTTCTTTTAACTGCAGTTATGTAAATGTACAGCAATATTACTCACATTTTTTTCTTAAAGGTCGGAGTTTCGTAAGATTTCTATAGTATTCTATTAATTTTAAATTATAAATTATATAAAAAGGTACCTCTTATTCTAAAATTACTCCACTGTACAATTCGTCCAGACATTATTTCATACAAAAAAATGAAACAGAATAAAAAAGAATTCTAAATTTTATTTCAGAAACTAAAAATATTTATAATTTTCCCGTATAAACATAAATAAATATGAAATATCATGATATATATTTTCGTTTTATAAGTTATTTATAAAAATGCAACATTTTCAATTACTTCCCAAAGAATAATTGAGAATATAGGTGAAAAATATTTATTTAAAATCATTTATAATGTTGAAAAAATAGGATTTAATAAGATAATTTCCTTCTTCATAACTAGAACAAAAAAAATTATTTTTACTACAAAATTATTAATTAACTGCATTCTAGTTAAGCGGGGTTAAACCTCATAAATATGTATCACATTTACATTTATCTACAAATTTTTGCATTTTGTAATCTTATAAATAAGAAAAAAACATTCAGTTTTAAATTAAATCTTATGTTTATTAATAATTATTGTAAAAGAGAGAAATAAAGAAGTAAGAGATTATATCTTCAACATAATCATGGATGCTTAAAAAAGTAAAATGAAAAGTAAACATGAAATAACTAAGCAGGAAAAATTCAGCAAGTCAATAAAGGATTTAACATTTTAGTTAGATTTTTTTCTTATTTAAAATACTCTTATTGGAATAAATTGTAAATTCATTTAAACGTTCTAATTTTATTTTATTTCAGAGCTTTTGAGCTGCTTAAAAAAGCGGATTATCTAAGCAAGTCCGGAAATCCCAAGCCCACCCACAAAGGAGTCAACTGTTGCTCACAATCCGTGGACAGAAATTTGACAGCAACAAAATAGCAACGACCTGACGTAACCACAGGGCGGAGCTTTTAACGAATTTAAAGGTTATGGGAGTAGAAAATTTTGGCGGTGGCAACTCGTTTATTTTGTCTGCTATTATTTCTCACATTGTCAGATTGAATATATGTGCGCTTTGAGCGCCAAACGAATCAAACATCTAACGTGAATTAATAATAAAGAAAATTGCGGTCGAAATTCATGAAGCCCAATTTATGATGTTCCAAAGCATGATATACAATAATAACAAAACAACGATGTAATTATTTCAATGAATTTTTTTCATTTTGGATAACTTCTGCTAACAATATTTTAACAGAGGAATTTTTTACAGATAAAAGTAATTATTATTTTGTTAAGTATTTTCCATTTCGTCGATAGTATTCCATTACAGCTCTACATAAATCATCAAAAGAGACATATTTAAATAACTTTAATTAAATTTTTTCGATTATAACTTACTGTTTTGAAGCCAATATGTATCTTTTATAAAAATACTAAAATACGAATTTTTTTCACTCTCTATTGTATATGTAACTCATTATTTACATATTACGAGGATGAGAGATTCTTATTATTTCATGTATTATGTTAGTAAAAATATGTATTATCTTATTTTAAAAAAATATTACATGTTTTACTAACATAATACATGTAATGAGAACAATTCTAGTGAGAAATTTCGATACATACAGTCAACACTAATTAACATATTAATTTAATGTGGGTTTCTGGTAAGATAAACAAAATTATCCTTAAACTTCTGAAAAATTTGAAATTTAATGCTGAAACTCGTCGTTTAAGGGGTACCTACAAATCAGATAATAAAGACAAAAATCTATAAGTTTTAGAAAAAAATTGTTTTCTTAAAGAAAATTATATATATATACATTGAAATAAGCACTTTATTTCAATGTGTAAAAATATTTTGTGAATGAGGCTTTATGTACATATAATCATCTTGATATACAATACTAGCATAAATAATGGTAAAAAAAAATATTGCTCATACAATTTATTAAGTTCAGAACTCATAAACATAGTTTTTCCTACCAGATTAATTTCAGGTAAAGACTTTCAGTGTATGTAATGAGGTTTAATCAGACATGACTAAACTTTATCTGAAGGACTTTCTGGAAACAGAGATTACAATGAGGTAATTTCCCGCCGGATGAGCTGATCATTTTAAAAAATAGTGTAATATATATAAAAACTAGAAAATTCTGTCTCTCTCTCTTATATATATATTCTCCTTAGCTTTCATCAATATTTAAGTACGGAAAATAGATTTAAAAAAAAAAAAAAAAAAAAAAAAAAAAAAAAAAGAATCTGAATAACGAAGGGGATAACTGTTTTCTGATACAGAAAAATAGCATTTTTTTTGTGAAGTGATCTTTTTTAAAAATCAGTAATAATAATAAATTTAAAATATGGACTATACAAAAAAAAAAAAATTGCGAAGAAGCAGAATATCTTATAAAAGTATCTTATAATTTATCAATTTTTAATATTTATTCGAGCTAATAGCAATTATAATAGTGTGTAAAGATACACAATACCTCGAATAGCAGAAAAGAAATAATTTCAATAATTTTCTCAAGATTTTTGTTAATTTTCCCTTAAAAAACCAATTACTCGAAAATATAAAATATTTTTTACGGAATAGACCTCTAGATCGCGACAAAAATTGTGCCAAAATGCAATCGACTTTCTGAAGACCTTTTTATTTTATCGAATAAAGTGGAGATATATTAGAAAAATAAAAGATTAAAAATAAACAAAACTGTAGTTATCTGGACAAATTATTCTGTAAAACTGATACATAAAAACATCTTCACATGCGATATGAAATTAATTCCAAACGATCAAGTCTTTGAACGATATTTCGATCTTGTTTCTGTCCAAAATATAAATAAAAGCCTACAGAGAGCTATTTAAAGATATTTAAGGGAAAGTATTATCTATTCTTTATTATGTTTTCTTTTAAAACTTGAAAAAAATAACTGGTTGGGAGGGGAAACAAAATAATGTCAAACCAAAATGCATTTATTCAAAAAACAGTATTTTACAAACATAGTACAATGTGGCATGCTTCTCATTAAAGAAATCTAAGCTTTCAAACGAATGAAACAAATTATTTAATTCCAGCAGCGCTTTTTCATGGTCGTCGTATGTGGCAAGTCCTTCAGCGTGTTATGCTTTCCCAAACACTCTATGTCAATGAAAAAGCTTGTCAGCCTTTTTTTCCACATCATAAACTTTTTCCGAAATCCAGATGAAGGCCGAGATATTTTGGCAAAGAAATTATCGCTGCGTTCTACATTAACGATGATATTCCCCTGAACGATATTCTGCGATTCCATTTTTGTAACATACTGCGTAAGAACATGTCAAGAAGCTACTTCAGATTGGGAAACGGAGAGGCAAGATCCGTACCGAAGAGGATATGAGGAAAGGGCGGTCTAAGGTCAAACATAAACTAAAGCTGCAGAATTACTCGAACGGCAGGAGGGAACAAAATATGAATCAGACTATTACTCAATATTTAGATTCCCTCTTTTTGGCGCATATAATTCCATCCAAAAATATCCTGTATCTTGGCACTAGGAAATTTTCTGCAATATCCGATGAAAGAATTAAATGTAAACATACATTAGATTGGGTACTGCATTTACATATAGAGTGAAACTGTGTAAGGTTAAAACCTAAAAACAAAATAAATATACATTTGAACTGGATGAATAGAAGTTTGAAGAATTAGAACGTTTTTCTGTAAGTTGAATTTGTGTAGAATTTTTATTTGGATACCGATTTCCTCCTGAATATCGTAAAAAATAAAACAAAGAGTTAAAGATACCGAAATCACACACACATATAACGTTTTCTCAAATAATTTTGTACTAATTAATGCAAATTTGCAATAAAACGTACTTTTGAAAAAAATAGGCCAAGGTTTTAATTACAAATATTCAGATGCATGATAAACCACAAGAGTAATAGGGAAATCTTTTAATAGTTTTAAAACAATAATATTTGCCATCAATATACAATGGGGCCTCACACAACGAACTTAATTCGTTCCAGCAGCAAGTTCGTAATGCGAAAAGTTCGTTATGTGTTTTCCTATATAAATGCATGTTAAAAAAAATAATTCGTTCTGTAGCATAAAACATGCTAAGATGACATAAAAAAAAAAGATAAATTTTTTGTTATTATTTTTATTTAGATACATACATCTAAAAACATAATTTTTTTTAATTTTAAGACAGACTAAATAGAGTCTACCGAATCTTGCACATCTTCATCCATTTTCTGCTATTTGGCCGATGGTTTCATGAAGAACCTGTCCAAAGTCGTTTGTTTTTCTCTTTTCTTCAACATCTGCCTGAAATAACGGACAAGAGTATCGGAGTAAAGATCGTTGATCCTGTTTGCTTCAGCTGAGTCCGGATAGTGGGCATTGGTAAACTCCTGAACTGCTTTCCATTTGAACAGGATGTTCTTGATGTCAGCAGTTGGGATTGGTTGATTGTTGATCCTCGTTATCAGATGACGCTTCCCTTTGAGCATTGTCCTGTTGCAGGAGCAGAGGTGCTTGGAGCTCTTCAGTTGTCAACTCTTCTTCATGTTCCTCAATAAGATCCTCTTCATCCTCTTCCTTTAATTCCAGCCTTTGGGCCACTGTGATGATGTCCTTCACCACTTCTGTGTCATCAACAGCTGTTTCTTCCTAAGTACACGAAGGCACAAGCATCTTCCAAGCAGAAATGAGGGTATTTTGTGACACTTCTTCCCTGACCTTCTGTATAAATCGTAAAGACATAAGGGTATAAAATTTCTTCTTCCAAAAGTTTCGGACAGTCATATTGTCTCCACCAAACTCGCATTCTTCAAACACCTTATTAAAGAGGGCGCTAGTGTACAGTTTTTTAAAGTTCGCAATAACTTGCTGATCCATTGGCTGAAGAATGGATGTGGTGTTTGGTGGCAAATACTGCACCCTGATAAAAGGATAATTTTCCTGCAATATTTCCACTAGGTCTTTTGGGTGAGAAGGGGCATGGTCAAGTATCAGAAGGGCTTTATGCGGCAGTTCTTTTTCCAGCAAGAATTTCTTTACGGCAGGAGCAAAGGTTTCCAGAATCCATTCGTTCAAGATAACTTGGGTCACCCAGGCTTTTTGATTGGACTTCAAATGGACGGGCAGTTTGGACTTAATAACGTTATTTTGCTTAAAAATTCTTGGATTTTCAGAGTGATAAACCAATAGAGGTTTGATCTTGAGGTCTCCACTGGCATTAGACGAAAACATAAGGGTAAGTCTGTCCTTCATGGCTTTTTGCCCTAGCAGTTTCTTCTCTTTTGTAATGAAGGTTCTGCTCAGCATTCTTTTCTAGAAAAGACCCGTTTCATTGACATTGAACACTTGTTGTGGGCAGTATCCTTCATCGTTAATACATTTTTGAAAGTTAATAGAGAACTTTTCTGCTTCTTTCTTGTCAGCACTGCCAACCTCACCATGCATAGTAACGCTGTGGATTCCACACCTTTTCTTAAATCTAAAAAACCACCCCTTGCTGGCTTTAAATTCTTTTTCATTATCTTGATTGCTGCTACTTTCAGAGACGTTTTTATTTAGATCGTCATAAATTATCTTGGCTTTGTGACAGATAATATCTTGGATTGTTACGTCACTTTTCACCTGCCTGTCCTTAATCCAAATCGCTAATAGCTTCTCCAATTTCTCGTGGATTGAAGACCTATGTTTTTCATTAAATAGTTTTGATACTCCTTTGGTTACTTTGGCTGATTTGATTGCATCCTTGTTTGTCAAAATGGTGGTCTTGCTTAGGCCAAACTCTTTGACGAGGTCACACTGTTTTACTCCACATTCTATCTTTGTAATTATTTCCTATTTCATTTCAACAGAAATCACCTTCCTGCTTTTTTTAGAACCCATGATATAAAAAAAAAATATTGAGTTTAACTTAAAAGGACGGCTGCCGTGATACGGGCGTAAGTTAAGCGCAGTGAGTAACGACTGAGCGGGAGGAAGCAATACATCGGCAGCGATCGTGGAAGCTCGGGTGACATCGTTGTGTGAAGCGAAGTTCGTTGTATGAATCATGAAATGAACGAATAGGAAGTTCGCTGTGTGCAGCGTTCGCTGTGCGAGGCGTTCTTTATGCGAGGCACCACTGTATATATATACTTTTTGAAATAAGTAATTCGTTTGAATTATTAAATAGTTTTAAAAGTATTTAACATTTGAAATTGATTGATAAAAAAGAAATTGACAAATGATCTTTTCCATGGAAATAACCATGGGTATCAGTTCCACACATTTCCATGGCATAGAGTTCAATGGATTTATAAAATAATTACACACTACTGTAATGAAAAAAAAAATCAAACAGAGTAAGTTGAGCCAAGAAGCATCAATCAAAGATTCTGAGGAAGACTTGACAAAAATTCCACCTATTGACCGTTGGCATGATTTAGCTATTTCGCTTTCACAATCGTTGAAGAAAGCTCTCTCAGCTGACCTAATTCAATCAATAAAAAATAATTTTTTGATCAGTATCCTTCGCAGAACATCATTGCACAAAATAAATATCTATAAATAGTGAAGAATACATTAAACTATATTTGTCATGGAGGAGGAGAAAAATTGAACTATATATATACTAAATAAAATATTTTGTTGCTATGAAATTTAATTTGTTCACGTAAATTATATTACAAAATAATAATAATAATAATAATAATAATAATAATAATAAAAAACAAATTCTGCTTATAAATCTGGGAATTCTTTTTTAAAATGAAAATTGTATAAATACATCTATGTGTATATAAAATCAAATAAGATCAGTTTTCCAAATATTTCCAGTAATAGAGTTTGAAAATCTTGTGAGATCAATGTATTAAAAAATGTTTAACATATACAAGATTACTCCTAAAATAACTGAATTTCAGAAATAAATAAAATAATTTTGACACCAAAATTTAATATATAGTAGATATAAATAACTTTTTTTTATAAAGAATGTATTACATTAATTTTACATTAAAAATGCTTTTGATATTCATTTTACTTTAAATCATAAATTGCCTTAAATAAGATAAGATTCCATTCTTCAACAATATTCTCTAGAGATTATTTACTTATTAAAAATAAAGAATGTAGTTTGAAATGGAACAAAATATGTGTGTTTGTATACATTTAAATATTTTCTTTTTAAAGCCACAGACTGGCAATAAATGTTTCGAAAAAATTTTACATCTTAGATGAGATTATATAAGTCAACGAAATGTAAAGGGTAAATACGAATATGTCAACTTATGACGAGTTAATAAAGTTTCTTTTTTCCTAGACTTTTTTAGTATAGCAATCAATTGAAATAAGTTGCACTGGACTTTTCTAGATGTATAATATAACCCACATGGTTCGTAATAGAATTCAGCCTCTTAAAGAGAAGAAAGAAGCTTTAACCAGATCTCCTACATATGAAGAACAGCAACTACTTTTATCATTAGTTTTCTAAAATTGCGGTTATTAAAGACGTGTTCACTGAAATTATTGGAAATAAAGGGTCGTAACATACGAAATTTGAATTAAAGCTTGTACATTTTCTTATAAAAATTTGGAAAATAATAAGTGAAATATAATAAGTCATATTAGGCATTTTCTCTTCCATCAGTAAAAAAAAGATTTTTTTGACAAGAATATGGAGGTGAAATGCATTACTTAGATAACAATCATCACTTTCCTCGGTCATGTAATCTTCATACCTATTCAAAATGTTTAGTCATGCCTGTATAAGTATCATTCACTTCAAGGTCATGGATATGAAAAGTTTCGGAATATTTAGTACCAATATAAATTAACGAATATATTTTTCATTAAACAGCGCATATCTATCATTGTGGAATTTTCCTCTAGAAATAATAGTTGAAATTTTCATAAAATATAGTGACATAGAGGCGAAATATAAATAACCCTTTATTACGCAAGCATTAATTTTCTTTACTATGAAAATTCATTCCTGTATATATCAGCATATTCTAGAGACATCTATGGCACATGGTATTAATTAGAAACTTGAAAATTACATTCCAAAGATATAGAATATTTAAATTCAAAACAATAGTTTTTGAGGTTCACTTAATAACCCTAATAAATTTATTTATTTTATTTTTAGGAGGATAAACTAATTGAATGAGTCAAAAGTTTTACATTTTTGAAATGGTTGAATGGAAAAGTAAATAGGTGTTGGTGACACAACATTTTAAGCAATCGCATTTCAATAAGTTTAGCACTGAATTGCACAATTAATGTTACAAAAACACTTTAGATAAGATTATGTTTAAAATAAACCCAAGATCCCACACATGTTAAGGAAAATATATTCTTCGCCATACTTCAATATTAGAAATATAAGTGTGTTTTTAAGTAAAATATAAATCTCAAATATTTCACATGTCAAAGTAACATCCTTATTTTTTTTCTGAAAACTGTCAAAATATTATTATAGAGAATAAGGCAAAAGGTTTTAGCAGCATGAATTTATCACTAAGCACAAACTGAAATATTTCTCAATACAAATAATTAATAAGCATTTATCTTTATTTTTCTCAATACAGCCATTTCAATTTTTGTCTAACAGTTCGCTGTGTAAATAATCTTTCATTGGAAATAATTTACACAGCGAAAAAAAAATTGTATATTTTTATTGATATTGAATGCAAATATTCTGACAGCAGATATATTTCTATTTACATTACCATATATTAATATCCTAAAACTAAAGTAGGAATTCATTAAATAAGAATAGATAAGACATAAAAAAATAAACGAAAAAAATAATTAGATAAATTATATTTTATAATTGAAATCACTTTTTTTTATTAGAAAATGATAACTTATTATTTTCATGCTCTCGAACTTTTACACGAAAAATATCTTTCATTTAAATGTAATATAATTTATTATTATTAATTTAAATGAAAGCTACAAATTCCTAGAAAAAAACTGAAAGGTATAGGTTGGGTTTATGATTGATTCTAAATTTTTAAGACAAAGTTTGATTACATTAAAAAAAAATGTGGGTTTCATTTCTTAAAACATTCTCAAAAATATATATATACATTATTATTGTTATACTGCATTTTAGTAATTAAAAGATTAATGTAATCTTGAATCCAGAGAGAGGAAAATATTGAAATATAAATATGCAAGTTTATGAAAGGAATAATTATGAGTATACAAAGTTATCTTAGCGTATTTTTTTCTACATCAACTCTAAGGTTACTTGAGTTCTGAATTAGTGATGCAATTATTTGCTAAATAATTCTAATTGAAATTAATAATGCATGGAATAAGAAACAAATAATAAAAACGTGTTACAGAAAGAGAAGATTGTTTACGACACATATAAATTAAAGCAGAATTGCATAAAATGAAATCCTAGAAAATCGGAGATGATATAACAAATTATATAATTTTCCTTTCAATAGACACCTATATCTTAAGACTTGAAGGACAGCAAGGTTATTAATCAACATTTATACCAATTATTTTTTTTATATTATTGAATATGTGAATTAATGACTGTGAAATAAAGGCATTTTATGGTATGATCAAAATTTTATCTAAGCGATTGGGAAGCTCCTGAGGAAAGAATCCGAACGACCTTGAAGACGAGGTCTTCGACCACACCAGAGGGTCGATGTTGTGGTCGAAGGCCTTTATTTCACCTAGAGGTTTCCTTCTTTGTTGTATGGCAGTAAATATCGAACGAAACACATCTGCTTCCGAAATCAATACAAGCAAAAGTAATTTATGATTCTGAAGAAAGGGTTATTTCGCTTACCTCTAAAGATGATTTTGTTGAACGTTTTTAAGGAATTGAGATCGCTGTAATTTCGTTACAACTGTGGAGCAAATACCTTCAGCAATTTGTTACAGTCGGCATTTATAAAAGATTTTTGATATTAAGTTCACATACATGTCCACAGTACGATGCATTCAGAAGCGAAATTTTTGTCAATGCGCAATCTCAGATCTTCTATCAACCTTAATCTGTGAATGGAAGAGTGTGTCTATGACAGGTTTAGCAGCTATCAGTTCTAGGAAGCATTTTTCTCGCGATGCCCATCAAGCCTACTGCTACTGATAAGAAGGTTAATTTAATCCATCAAAATCCTTTCTTGACATCTCCCGTTTAAGATTAAGTCAGTTACAGAAGCGGGGATTTTTGTACTCGGATGTGAAGAGTTCAATGAATTTCGGCGATTTATTGTGATATAATCATGATATAAGCGGTCAGTTTCCAAAAACTGCAGTACAAATAACTATGTGCACGAACGCAAGTTTTACTTTTTTCTGTATAAAACATTTGAACTACATAGAAATTTAATAGCAAAAAATATCTTTAGAATCAAAAAGAAAACAAACAAATAAAGAATTAAATACTATTTCGAGATTTGTGATAAAGATTAATTCTGTGGTGGTAACCATAGCACCTGTTAATCCGGGTATTATGATACACGTTATACGCCGTTTCTCATTCTTTGCGGTAGGATCCCTTCTATTCATTTTTATCACTTTCTATTAATTCTTGTCTTTCATTGAATAATCAGAGGTTCAAAGCCCTTAGAAATGTCTTTGAACCGATCAAAGATCTTAAATCCGGTGAACGAAAGAAATTAGATAAGTTATCATAATAATGGGATTATAAGTGCAAGGAATTATTACATATTCATGAACAATATGTGTTCATCTATTAGAAAATATGAGCAACTTGAATTACGATCTAAATCTAATAATCTAAATAAGCTAACACAAAAACGATTCTAATAAGCTTTCACGAAAACGGGAAATTAATATTTAAAAAAAAATGATATTAGATCTTTATAGAGTTAGTTATCTGTTATCGTATACACATCCTAGTTAGTTTTAAAGTAGGTAAAATCGGTTATTCTCGTATTGAAGGTTAATGCTACAAAAATAAAACTTAATTTTTACGACTATCAAGAAAGGTATAAAAACAAATTTAAACATGCACAACTTATAATTGTGTACAGCTATGCATGAAATGAAATAAAAAACAATGAAATATATGTAAATTTAATGTTTTAAAATATTTTATAATTTACAGTATATGATAGTATTCTTAATACATATTTAATTTTTTTTTAGAAGTGGGAATTCAGAAAATAAACGATTACGACGGTATAACTTGAGATCTATCGTCATTTCATCTAATTCATTAAGGATTTTCAAGAACTTTATGAATAGTAAGGACACGGTGAAACATATAAAATCTATATTAACGGTTATTTAACAAGAGAACTTTAGTCTTTCTAGAAGACTGATTTATTTTTTTTCTATAGCTTTATACGTACAACGAACTTTAAAACACAATTAAAACGAAGTGCACACTCGCCTAAAATAGTGGCATGTACTCCAACTGGATGACGTCAATAGGCAAGACAAAACCTCTGATGAAATGCCGTCTAGTCTGAAAAGGCTCTTATGCTCTGCTTAAAAGTGAAAAAATGACAATGATTCTGTTTTTGTAGGGCTTCCAACATGTCAACCGCAGGGAAAAAAAACTTTTTTCCTGTTAATTAATATTAAGTTTTTTCTTAAAAATACCTCTTCAAAAATAAATTTCTATTAAATAAACTATTATCTAAAACATGCTGCATAATTTAACGACTAAATTTCAGTTCAAGGTGGAATTAGTTAAAACAATCCGTAGAATCAATCCGAAGAAAAGCGCTGTTTATCTCAAAGTCACACTTAGATATTTCGCTGAACGAAAACTCGTGTGTAAAAATGGTTTTAATAATTTTGAAATAAATCAGTCAAATGAAGAGTGTGATGTAAATGCATTAGTAACAAACCAAGGGCGGGCAATAGGTTCTTGTCACATTTCTTGCATTAAAAATGACACATATCAAAAAATGCAGTTAAATAAAGTCAATTATTTAAACACACATTCGTCTCTTTCCCTTTAAAATTAGAATATTAAAGCAAATCATATCTTTTATTCGAAATTTAAAAAGGTAGAAACAAACAAAAAAACAAGAACATGAATTTATGCATTTACATCGAACTTAAGTTGCACATACACACACACCGTTACATAAGTGCAATCTAAAAACTGCATCTATAAACTCATTTGTGAATCAGAATCACGGTGAAAGGACAACCCCAAAACCTGTATATTTTTATACTTTATCAAATAAGGAGAATTTGATCAAGACTAGTATAAGTACACTGCTGGCCACCCAAATTGGAACTCCAAGAAAGACAAGAGCTATCACAACAAAATTTATTTAGTAAATAACTTGTTAACCAAGTACCAAATTATTAAATTTATATACTTCTATGAGGAATGGTTCCTGTCAAAATCAATAGCCTGCATAGCCACCATTGTTGGGATCCCGCTGCCACATGACTTTTCATTGATTCAAAGAGACTTTGGATGTGTTCTTGGGTTACAGTAGACCCAGACAGTTGATCTGGTGTGGCGGCTGGGGATATAATCTGGGTCAATCATTGTGCAACCATGGACCACATGTTTTCTATCGGCGAAAAATCCGGTGAATGAGCCGGTCAGGGAAGCAATCTGGTGATTGATGAAGAATCCCAGGACAATGCGTGCCACGTGTGGTCACACATTATCCTGTTGAAATATGGCTGTGGGCAAGTCCTAAATGTAAGGATGAACAACTGCTCCAACATCTCGGAGATGAAGAGCTGATATTTAAAGTACCGGCAAGGCGTACTAGAGGAGTGCCAGAATGATATTCAATACCACCCCATACCATAATACTCGGTGCAGGACCAATGTGGCGGTTCATAACACAACTGTTCACTATCCTCTCTCCACGGTGTCTTCAGACTCGATTGCAACCACCATGGTGTTGCAGACAGAAGCGTCACTCGTCAGTAAAGACAATTTCATTCCATTCTGCCATCCACATCCTTCTTTCATCGCACCATTGGCGGCGGAGACGTCTGTGGTTCTGCGTCAAGGGTAGAAGAAGCAATGGACATCTTGCGGAGAGACCACTCTGCTGTAAACGGTGTCAAATGGTACGCGGTGACACTGGGTGATGCTTTACAGACTGAATATGCTGTGCTATGGTTTGTGATGGGGCTGAGTGATCCGTCACTGCCATGCGCACAATTTGCCTTTCATCACTTGAAATGGTGCCCTGAGGTGGATGTTATCGAATAGGTCGGTCCATCGTACCCTCATGCATCCAATGATCACATATCCGCATTACGGTTGTTTGGTTTCGTCCAACACGGGAACCGATTTCTCTGAAAGATAATCCACAATCTCGGTAAGCCACTATCCTTCCTCAGTCGAACTTGAATACTTGATCAAAATATGATCGCTTTTTTCTTCAAGGCATAATTGATCGTTTAAAAAAAAAAAAAAAAAAAAAAAAAAAAAAAAAAAAAAAAAAAACCATTTGTCAAAATCTTCAAGCCTTAAGAAGCGCTTTGAAGGGAGCCAAAGGCGCGTGTAATGTGCATTGAAATTCTAATCATTTGACGTTTGCATTGAAATTCTAATCATTTGCATATTACACATCCGTTAATGCATGTTGCAAATTTCATGTTATTTGCTTGCTTACTTTACGGCGTTGCATTAATAGTGGCCAGTAGTGTACATAAATTATCAAAACATTATTAATTACGTAAGCAATTATCTCTTTCATTTGCCCTCAAGTTTGATATCTTTGCAACCACCAAGGACAAGTAAATTGTATTAACATAACTATACCCTAATTTTACTCATAATGATTTAACCAAACAAAATATATAGGTCAGAAAAATGGGTAAATTTTAAAATATTAACACAAATGAATTATTTTCATCCTCTGGAGTGCAGATACATTTGTTTAAATACATTTATTAAAACAACTTTTTCAAAAACTTTTTAATTATATTTATATAATTTTTTTTTACACATAAAATGATTGAAATAGATGATACTTAGTAAACTGCTATAAATACAAATATTTCTGTGTGACTACAGCTTTAAATACAAGACACACGATTCGTTCCATAATTATATTCAATAAAATGTACTTTATAACATTATATTAGTTTGGGGAAAAAATTATCCATTATTTTTTAGACGTCTGTAGTGATCGTTATCTCGTGAGGTATCTATCAAACAATTTCAAATTTATGCTCATTGGAAAGGTGACATTTGAAACTAAAATATTCTCTTGCGGTTTTTTGTTTGATTAATTCAGTTATGAGTACAAGGTTTTAAAAATAGAAGGCAACAAACAAATTCGATACATTTTAGTTTTTCTTTTATAATGGCGAAAATGCTAACCAGGTGGCTAAAATTGTGAAAGGTGTTTATCGTCCTATATATGAATGTAACAACCAGTTACGCACAATTTTGGTTTCGTCGATTCCGTTTGGGTATTTGGATGCTAAAGATGCACCTCGCATGGATAAAACATCATCGAGAATGTCAATAAAATATCAAAAATTATCAAACTTGAGAGCATGTCAGCAGTCGTAGCTTCGCACAAGATCTAAAAATCTACATGAAAACTGTTTTAAACCTTTTTACAAAGCGAATCTGAAAGAAGTTACAAAAAGTTCACATAAAAATAATGGATTTGTTTTTCCCCAACCTAATATATTTTAGTCTTGAAAAAGTGAAAAATATTTCAATATGTTGTATAATCTTTTATATTATTTTGATATAATTTAATTTACATTCACTAAATATAATTACAGAAGAGGAACAATATGAAAATGTTGCGTTTGTGATATGAAAAATATATATGAATAACTGATATATATATTTCTACATTATGATTTATATGTGGATAGTACTTTTTTAAAAGAAAAATAAACAAATGAAAATCTGAAACTCAACTGGCTTGAGAAATTTGTAAAAGTAAATATAAAATTCTATTATTTTTAAATAAATGCTTTTAATAAAAATAGCTAGAAGTGTGAGTTATTCTAATTTTATGTTTCTATTATGTAGAATATCAGTCAGATTACGATAATTTGCCAATGCAGGTTTGAGTCTCTTCAACCATCGCTTAAAGAGATTTTCTTTCCTTAAAAAATGAGAGGATTATTTTCAAAATTTCACATGCACTCTTTTTACTTTTTCCCAGAGTACCGATATTTCTAGACACGACCCACATCAATCTCAATGACTTCCATTATTCGTCACGCTTTTCACTTATTCTTGCAACAAACAAAGGAATAAAAAAGGAACTCAACTCGCTGGAGTGTTACTAATCATGGATGGTAAAAAATGCGCAAGAATAAGAGTACTTACTCGATGAAGGTCAACGAAGCGTAACACAATAACACAAACAAATACCAACACATAAGCAAACCCTTTGGATCCTCAGTCTTCGGATCTTGTCACTGGTTTGTAAAATTAATGACCAAGACCGTGAACGAAATCGTTCGGTCATTGCACGATGTAAACTTAGATATTATATTTTTGAAAAATCGGAACTTATACTTCCTTTAAAATAAAAGAAATTAACATCAAGCCACTAAAGATCAACGCGAAAAAAAAAAAGATAATAATCACGCAAAACGTCAAGGAAATTAAGTGCTTTTGAACTTCAGACACATAACCGAATCCGGAACTTTAAATGTAAAGAGCAGGAAACACACAGGTTTCCTCTAATAAACCAAATAGAGAAGAATGAGAAGCTCTGGCGACGAGCGGTTTTTTTCCTTCTCATTAGTAGGACAGTACAGGAGAAGAAATTACTCTAATCGACGAAATATCGAATTTAAATATCATTGTTTGTCCATTTTTCTTAGTATCAGATCAACGAAAAAAGCCGATTTATTATGTTCTTGGTAGAAAAGTCAATTTTGTGTGATTTTCTCTTATAAATAATATTATTTACTTCTGCATCTTCCTGCATGCAGATCATGCTAATATTACAATTTTAATTCAACAAGATACAGTTATGTGTATGAATTTAAATAATAGATTAATACTATATAGTTACCTTTCTCGGTATTTAAAAATTTGCATTTTATTTTTAAAAATAGAATTTTCTTTTCCAGTACCTATAGTTCCAGAGCAGTTAAAATGATACCAAATAAAAAAATTGACAATTTCTTCGAATACAAACATTTGAAACTAAGAAAATTGTTGTAATATAATATTTTAAGAGATAAATACGGTATAATGCTTAGAATAACATTGTTGGGTACGAAAACCATCCTTGTGTTTTTCCATAGTAATTTGTTAAATAGTACAAGAGAAAAACATCATTCTATTAACTTCAATTTTGTATGATTAATAATAGGAAATAAAAAATATAAGTAAATAAAAATTATTGTTTTATTTAAAGACTATTTGAATTCATAGTAAAATTAGTATGTTAGATTTAGAATCTATGCTTAATATTTTTTTGTTAGTAAGAAATAATGTTTTAATATTAATTTTCGGGAGCAAATGTAAATAAAATTAATGAGAACATAAGCTTATTAACTAAACCTTCATCAATGGACGAATACATTAAACACATAACATTATTCACTGATCACTTCTACCAAAAATACATTGATAAAATGAATTTTTTAAAAAAAATTCTGGTAATCTGCTCTTGAAAAGCTTTTGATGGGTCTGAAATAATTTAAAATAATTTGCAATTTAATGTGAAAAATTCAATGCTTGAACAGAGTTGATAAAAATCTTTGTTAATAATAACTATAAAACAATCAAATTTCTAAATATAAAATTCGAATTATTACGACATAACTTAGAAAAATCCATGTGTATGATACTTGTTTTGAAAAAACTATGTGCTATTGATCATGCATAAAGTATAAAAATATTAATCATTAATATCCAATCGAAGTGATGTCAATGAATTCGCAATGCAAAGAATAATATTTAAGCCACATACAATTTCTACTGCCACATACTATACATATACAGTAAACTTAAATATGTTCATTGACGAGCAGACCATACATTAACTTCTACTATATATATATTACAAATCAAAAATACTACGAGGCATAGAACAATGGATGCATGATAAATAAAACATTAACAATACAAAATTTAAGTAATAGACTCGTGAACCTCTAAAGGCCGCTATAACATTTACTACTTGTAAATATTAAAGTACACTTTAGATGTAATAAAAAAACTCATAAATTACTAGTTTTCCCTATGGAATATGAAGAACGGATTTCTTTGTTTTAGATATTTTCGAAATCCTGTTTTCTGATTGGTTTTATTCCAAAAGTGAAGAGCGTATAATCAACTATAGGGGAAATAACGAAAATATAGGAAACAGATAAAAGATACTTCTAGACATTTAAGGAGGAGAGAATGACAGCCCAAAGACCAATCAGAGAGCTGAAGAATAACAAAGGCTGATATTAGTTTAAATTTTACAAAGCGAATTTTTAGATTAATGTTAAAATTAAAATTTGATGTTTCGATAAATATACTATCTTGAAAAATGAATACATTTCAAACCATGTAAGCAATTATTATATCATGTGAAAGATAACTATAATTAGATGTGTGAGGAAAAAGGATTTTTAAATGCGCCATTATAATTATATATCTTTCAAAAAATTTCCTTTGCATTAAAAATCAAAGATTCTTAAAGAATTAGAATCTGATGAAATTAAATATTCTTAAATGTAAATAATATTACAAACATAAGGTAAAAAAAGTTATCACTCTGATTATTAATAATAATGTTATAATACAATTTATATCCAAGTCTATATAATATCCTTGGTATTATTCTATTATTATTATAGTCAAATATTAAAACCATGAGATAGAATAAGTTGTACAACAATGACAGAATATGTTTCAGATAATCAACAATATATATATATATATATAACTATCCCCGAAAAAATAAACTTTCTTTTACAATAAATAAAAAACTATTTGTAATAGTTCATTAAAATGTGAACGAAATGTATTACGAAGGAAATAACTTTTTCAGTTCAATTTTAAGCCCAGAGCGACATTCATTCTGTTTTTAAGATTTTTAAACTAATTTATAAGAGTAAATACACTATGCCCTTGTAGACATAAGTGTATATGTAGATGCTATTTAAAACGTTTTCAAGTTATACAAGAAACTAAAGAGTAGTAAGCATATTTAACATCCACAATAAAAATAAAGAATATTCTAAAAATAACAAAGAAATTTTTACGATGTAAATTATCGATTTGCACATAAAATCAGCAAAAATTAATAAGTGATAGCTTCAGTCCTTATAATCCCAATTATCTGATACTTTTAAGCATCTTTATATGCAATAATATAAGCTTTAAAAAACACCAATGAGTAAATTTGCCTTTAGTATGCAACACAACATAGTAAATAAAGCAGGAAATGAATGAATATCGTTTCGTTACATTAATTTTACTTTGCTTTTAAGAAAACTCAAGTTCTAAAGAAACTCTTTCATCCAAAGGAAGATAACCATTTCATAAACTCCTTAAAATGTAACACTTGTTCTTTCCTAAGCTCGAGGTGATCTTTCAAACAAGACGGGTTTCCGCGTGATCATCCATTTCAATGTCACTATATGAAACTTTTTTAAATTCGCACTATCCTTCATCAAAAGCATTTTACGCTATTGCAACTTCAGTTAACGAGAAATAAGAGAATCTGAAATGAACTGCTACGGGGTTAAGAAATTCGTTGCCAGATTCGAAACTGATTATAACTTGAGGGCAGTTCTGTATAATGGCTATAGTATACGCCTTTTTCCTGTTACTTTTTTATATTTTATTACTTTTTCTTGATTTCAAGGAGAACTCTTGAATCAGGTGTGCAGCAGATGTACTTACTGGACAGAAGATACGTCTGGACTCGTTTTTTTGGGGTCTAAGCTAGAGTGAAAATTTTAACGTATGATTACCTCCAAGCAAATGACAATAGTTCAGAATTCTAAAGTAGTAAAAAATCAAAAATTATTATTTAAGATATTTTGACGTGCAGGGTATTTTTTGTATTTGATAGGGTAATCTTCGATATTTCATTGTATTGAAAAATGTCCTTAATGAATAGATAAACCAGTGGAATTCCAATGCACTCACTATACTTGAAAGAAACTTTAAATTTTGGAATTGTAAATAGATGATTCACTACTGAATAGTGATATAAGCAAAATTAAGCGTTTCACTGTAAAAAATGTACATAGCATTTTACTTTTAAAAAATGTACTTACCGGTGTGTGTTTTTTCGTTAGTCCTCGTTACTACAATATTCTCTTTTAGATTTTTCTTTAAAAAATTTTCAGAATTCCAAAGTTGTAAATTATACAAATGGTAGTTTTCTGGAAAAGAAATACACACACGCTTTAAATAACTTTAGTTCAGAAATAATTTTAAAATTATTTTCTAAGTTTTTCATAGAAATTTTTTTAATTTCAATTTTTTCATACACACATATATTGATTAAATAAGGGAATTAGTAGCATACATAGAGTACTTAATATGAAAAAGAAACATTAACTAATTAATATGGAATGTAATAGGCATTCTACAATTAAAAAACTGGTAGGTGACACACCATAAACATTCAAAAATGAAAGAAAATAAATGTGCACACAGGATAAGCTTTTATTTTGGGGACTTTACGATGAATGCCGTCGATAACAGAGAACATAAAAATTCAGATTATACTGATGTAGTGCATTTGATAGAATTTTAACAAGTTGAAAAATAAAAACTTCATAACGAAAATTTTAAAAGGTACATAATTTCCTATTTTGTATGTAATAATGAAGTTTCTTTGTATATTTGTGAATATAAAACGAAACGTTTCACTTTTCAGAACAAATAACAAATATCTAAATGAAATATTTATTGATACATATTTTATAAATTACTGTGTGAAAAAATAATACACATTTTTCATTCGGAAAACTTAAAGCTAAATAAACGAAGAATTGAACAGAGGAATTTAGCTTATTTTATATAACATTTTCTTATATGCAATGAAAAATAATACCATGCTTGCAATATATATACATTTATAACCATGAATTTTTTCATGTAATATGAATTACATATATGTACATGAAAAATTTCATGGGTATAATTTCAACTATTATTTAGTTATTTACTTAATTTCATTTTTTTTATTTAATTTTTTTGCCTAAAATTTAAGACAGTAATCTTTTGTACCACACTCATCTGCATTAAAAACAAACTTTGAACTATCATCATAGAGTATTTTCATTTAAAATGTGTGTTTCATAGCTTCCCACACATATTTTTTAATTATTTTTCTAAATAAGTTTATACTATTAATGATCAAAATGAGGAATCAGAATTTTTTTTATCATCTTACCTCTATGAATTCTCAGAGCCTCATATAAATTGCCACAAAATATATTTCTATTGGTTTATTTATCCGTTACAACAAATTAAAAAAAAAATGAAATATATGCGTGTGTGTACCAGAAACTTCCTTCTAACATAAGCAAATTTGAAAGCAGAAGCAAAACAGAAGTTATATCATAATTTGGAATTTTTTTCAGACAATTAAAAAAAATTGAATTTAATAAAAAATTGGTAAAATTTATTAATTGGAACAAGAGAGAGAGAGAGAGACTTACTGTTTATTTCAATTACTCTACGTCAGACTTTCAAATTTTAGATAAATTTAAGCATTTTTTTCAAAAGAAAATAAGGAGAAAGCTTTCAAAATTCTCTTTAAAAATAAAGAGTTAAGTTATTAAAAAATTGGAAAATTGATTATTTCTTAATCAATGAAAAAATATGCGTAACATTTTGCGTTTATACATATTTTCAATATCAAGGGTTATTGCTACTCCACTGACCTTCAGAAATTTCCCTTAGAATAAAACTAATAAAATTGAATTAAAAATGTGAATAAACGAAAACTATTTTAAAATTTAAATAAAAATCACGCAAAAGTATTAAGAATAAATAATAAATACAAAAACCAAACAAAAAAGAATTTATGTTTCGAATACACATCCTGTGTAATCCTGTAACAGACTAGTTATTTAAACAATAAAAAGCATTTTGTTGTTCTTAAAGCGTCACGCGAAAACATAGCCAAAACTGTTTTCACATCAAGATAGTTAAATTTATTTTTTATTTGATTCTAGGTTAATCGATTTTTTGGAATGGCTTCATGAATAATGTAAATAATTTTCAGAATAATAAACTATACTTAAGAATTTTAGCATATTTTATAGTTTGGCTGATGTTGGTTTAGTATCGAAGGATTTGATTCAAAATAAATATTTGCAGCAGAATTTTTCCTCAAGGAGTTCATTTAGTAGAAAACAAAATCAAAATACATAGAAAAAATTCACTTGCAACTCTTAAAAATAAAAATTCAATTTTCCAATACAATTTAAGAGAAGTGTTTTTTGTGTAGTATGAAGTTATTTCAAATACAATATTTAAACAAAAAAAAAAAAAAATCAAATTCAAACAATATTAATTGTTTTTGAAAAATGTGCTGTATCACACTGACATGGCATATCTTATATATATTTTGAATCTCCTACGTAACGTAGTGCATTTTTATTATGATAATCAAATCATTGAATATTAAAATAACTGAACATTGATGATGAAGTTCAGATTTGAAATCATCTTCAAATTTGAATTTATTGTTAAACTAAAATTTAAAAATAAAGACAAGAGAAGATTATTTTATAGCATTACAATTAAAATTTTACTAAAATTTTGAAGACAAGAGAAGATTATTTTATTATTACAATTACCTAAGAATTACTGTATTTCACTAGTTATCAGGTAACTATAACATATGCATATAAGTCAAATAAATATTTGATGAACGATAAGAGATGACTATTAGTTTAATAAGATTAAGTTCTTGAAGGCAATTACGTTATTTGAGTATTTTTAGCTGATTTTCATTAATAACAGACATTGTCGCACTTTAATGTTAATTTTTTTATTTATTTTATTATTTTTATTTATTTATTTATTTTTTAAATGAGAATTTTTTCTACGAATAACGGCTTAACAGACGTTCACTAAAGGCGGCTGGGGCGCATTAAATAATCGGTGGTCTTCTCCTTAGTCCATGTTTTTAAATTACGAAAACTCCCACCCGGCTGCTTCCATCTAAGGTAAATTGCACAACTCAGGATAAAGAACAGAAAAACACGCTGATGCACCAATATATTTCTGATACTTTGCTAATATAATCTACGATAAATGATGCCTAAAATGTAACAATAGAAGCATTTTTGCACGACATGTGAACGCGAATATATTTTATAGAAGGATCACATTAAAATAAACTGCATTAATAAGTGTAAAAAAACTATAAGAAAATATATCAGTTACTAACAATGAAAACCTGTTAAAAATAATAAAGAAAGGGTAAAAACATAATTTAAAATGCCAGATGACGATTAAGGTAAGAAATGTTAGAATATTATAGTTTATTGATATTAAAACTAAACGAATTATTCCATTTTGACATTTATTATTTTAGATTCAAAAATAATACAATATAAACTTATACTTGTGACTTCAGTTCTCATAGAAAATTACTTCATATACCCAATATCACAAAGAGAACAGGGGTAACTTGTTTAGTGAAGATGACTCAATGGTAACTTCACTACACTTTTGTTTCTACAAAGCCCATGCTTGCCAAATAATCGCGAGTCAATGTTCCTCTGCAGAGATGATGTGAAAGTTTACCACAAATGTTAAGCTTGGATATCACATGATCGTGGATCAAAATTATAAAGTAAAGCCACCGGATGCTTTCCTACGATTTAATCGCAGCGCGTTGCAAATTCCAATGTGTAATAACAATGTAACGTAAATACAAATAGTATCGGAATATAAAAATATGCGGATAAGTAGATTTAGTTTATAACAAAATTAGCATCTTTACATAGATAATCGTTTAAAAGTTCATAAGTATTCAAATAGTATGGTAAAATAGTACGGATTATACATATATTACATATGAAGGAAAAGTTTACTTGAACATTTCGTTCGTAGAACTTCAGAAAAATAAGTTTTTGTTGTTTTCTTCTCCTTTGCATTGTAAATAATAAGGTATTATTTATACCTCCGTGTAAAATTAGGTATAATTAATACCAAAGGAGAAGAAGTACTCTTCTCCTTTGTATTAAATAACATCACGAGATTTTCTTGCTTGAATTACGTAAATCTAAGCATTCAGAAGGGAAAGTAAATTTGTTTTCTTTTATTTGTTTTATAGATAAAACTGTCAAATTTTGCTTACTCAATGTTTTCCAGAATCTACTACGAATTTTTTTTAATTAGCGGAAGTATAAGCCAAATAATATAATTATTAAAATATATCCATCTCTTCTACCAATTTTAACCTAAGCTCTAAAGTTACAAGTTTCGTATTATACGTATAGCAGATTTTGTAATAGTCACAATATATTTTTAGTTTTTTTTTTTTTATAAATTACTATTTTACAACAAGTAGTCCTAAAGTTAAGTATATTTGATGCTTTTTTTTTTTTTTAAATCTGATCATTTCTCAATATTATTATATTTTCAGTAATTTTAATGAAGTAAAATATTTACTATACATGTTTTCAAAAATTTTTAAATTTTTAGATAATATAATTCAACTTTTTCTTATAAAATTACAGTTCAATGTAATTTAATTACAGTAAAATTACAGTTCAATACTCGTAAAATATTGCAAAAGAAAATCAATGAATGAAATTGAAATGTGAACAGACGTTAATTATTTTAGAATATTTTGATAGCAGTATATTGACAAACAATCCTTATAGTTCTTAGAATAAATTATATATATATATATATATATATAATTCTTTGTAATAATATTAAATTATAAGGATAGCATTTGTTATAGCCGTTAAATTTATTTCACCTTGACGTGAATAGGAATGACATTATTAGCACACATTAAAATCTGTGCTTTATGGGGACGCGAAGAATGACGTCATTTTACGCAGCTTCTTCAAGATTGTCCAACAAAAAACGAAACTGGGTCAAATTTAAGTGTCGACTCTTTGATAAGAATTACGCAATGTACAGAATCGGCGATAAAGTAAGATATATGAATAAGATTTGATACAATTTGGAAAGAGAATTACGAGATTATTTTTTCATACTAAAAGAAAATTCAAGAAAAAAAGATTTTTATGAAATTGGGTTGTAATAAAACAAAAGCAGCGCCTCTACTTATTTCAAATAAAATAACGTAATAAATACTAAAAAACGATCGGCATTTTGCTGGACCGGATTAAATTATGCATTGACAGCTTAAATAACTGAAAATAAAAAAAATTGCTTTAAAAATCAAATGAGAGAATTTTTGGAAAAAAATCGAAAATTTTTTATATAAAAAAAGCTATAATATTTACTTTATACTGAGAAATTTGAGGAAAGCTTTGTGAGAAAAGCATGAATATACTGCTCTGTTAACAGATTTTGATTCATCCTTTTTAATGGCTTTTTATATACAATGTATTTAATTCAGAGTTGCCGGTCATTTCTAACCCGGTGATTATTCGTATTCACATTTATTTTGCGATAGGAACTGGTATTCGAAATTTCAAATTCAACACCGCCGAAATAATACGGAGAAGGGCAATGTCCTGTCTTCAGATTCTTAGCGAGTCGCCGAAGAGGCTGTTGCTACGGTATCTCCAGAAGACGCCGGCGCAATTTCCAGCGAAAGAGCCCGAATTGGGAAAAATATTGCCAAGCAAAAGCCAATGATAACTGGACAGGAAGGGCTCGTTTCCCACGCAGCGCGTAGCAACGCCAAACACGGCATGGATTTTCGGCGCGCGGTTGGGAACTCGATTAACCCCGCAGGCCGGAAAACCGCCGGTTCTTCCAAAAGCAACAAAAAATAATAAAAAGAGTATTAAAAGGAAAGAAAGGAAAAAATATATAATAAAAATGTTAAGACGCAGGTTCCAGTTGGGCAGAGAGAGTTTGCTAAAACCGGTCTTTCGCTATATTCGGAGGTCGAGATTGGTGTAAAGCTTGCTTCGAGGTTTAGGAGGCCGAGGCAAGGATGTCGTCTGCACAGGTTCTACACCGTTTTATTTAACTGAGTCAGCTGGTAGGAGGACCCTTTTTTATTTTATATCCCCCATCCTCTGTTTCCTTTCTTTCGTTTTTGGAATGGGGAACACGAGGTGTGTGGAAAATATGCGCAATAAAAAACATCTTCTCAGTATAAAGATCAATCGCATTAAAAAATCGCTCCTTTTGACTTTGGGTGAAGGTGAAAGTTTCGTATTAATAATACCAAATAAGGTAAAAATCATGTTAGTTTGTTAATTATAAGTTTCTTTTGGATTAGTGGCATATTTCTTATGATGCTGTAGGGATATCAACATTTATTTCGAATATTTAAACCAATTGTTAATTAATAGGATATAAATCATATGGGTGCATTTCGACAGGTTAATGCCATTTTTTAACTCTTACTTTCATTTTTACTTTCATACATTTCATTTCACTCTTACTTTCATATTTCAATTCTTACTTTCATTTTTAATGAGTTCAGAGACAACACACTGTGAAAGAAGGTGAGAATTTCGAGCTTGACCTTGAAATTAGTTCGAACTAATGACTTATGAAATCTTATTAGGAATTTATATCTAATTTTCAGAAATTTCCTTCATTAAATAAAAACATCAATTTAAAAGACAAAATTATTTTAATTATTTTCCTCCCTCATACATTTGATGATAGCAAGCAGCATACTGAGTAGGAAAGTAACAAAGTCACGTTTAACATTTAAATGACATTGAAACTTCAGATGTGGCTAATACCTCCAATTTCTTTATTGTGGCAATAAAATTTAGAATTAATTCTCGTCATTACTTTTTCTTTTAACGCAATAAAGAAAAACTATTCATTTTCCAGATTTTCAAACAAATTCTGTAGAATCTGAATTTGATCAACCTAACATACCTAACTGTATAATTATTACAACAAAAAAATATCATGCTCTCGGTTTTGGTTAATACGTACATTAATACTAATATTTGAATTTCCAACAACCAAAAATAATATAAATGATTTATTTATAACAGTAACTTTTTGTCAGGGAAATAATAATACAAGACCTAATACCTAATAGGTCCATTTTACCTAATAGGAGAAACAAATCAACGCAAGTGAATAATTTTCAAATTCATTGATTCTCTCTCTCTCAACCACAATACCGCGGCATTTTTATAATTCGCCAAATTTTAGAAATATATATATAGTAAAAATAATTATGCTTTTCAATTAGAAATAAAATAATAAACATTCTGTTGTTTTTATAGTATATATTGTATTATTTTATTTTACATTCAAAATTATTATATTAAACTATTATACATAGTGTAATCTTGGTAAGAAACAACTGTTAAACTCATCTTTTTCAAAGAACAAATTTTATTGAGGTTAGTATTTTTTTGAATAAATCTGTATGGTCGTATACACAACTAAATATTTTTATACTATTCAAATACACAAAATAATTTTAAGCATAAAAAAAGTGTTGTATCTCTGATTACACCATACCCAGTGTTGTCTACTATATATTACTGAGACTGTTGGCCTGGAATTGTTTTAGAACGCAAAAACTTTCATGACACAGATTATTTTATTAATTTCTATATATTTGTATTTTTATTAATGATTTCTTCAAAAATCAACAGCTGATATATTTTTGAAATTTTATCATTATAACACTTATATCTAATGTGCTGCGTAGTTCTACGTAAATTTTTTCCATGTTATGCTTCGACATTGCTCCTGCAAACAGAACTTCTTTTGTCTGACAAAAAATAATAGATGACAAGGAAAAGTCGTCAGTAACTTCTTGTAAGAAAGAAGAACTAGTTTCGGTAATTGAAACACACTTGCTATGGATATCAACCGGCAATTCTAACCTATTACGTTCCCCTCACTGACCTTTATTTCACACGAATATGTACTCTGGAAATTCTTTGCGAAACCTCTGGTACGTGATAATAAACATTGCTCAACTTTCCAACACCTGCTGTTAAGCAAACGCTCGTATATTTATATGTATCATTAATATCTTCTCTCAAACTTCGAAATAAAAAGGAATCTCACTTCGCAATGCACTATAATTTGTAAAAACCATCAAATATATTATTTTAGATATATATTTTCATTTTAACTTTTCTGCATATTTCACGCAATTATTTAATAATATTTTTGATATCATTTATATACGTTAAGTTATTATTTTTCTTATTCTAAAACTTAAGAGAATAAGAATGTTGAATCTATACTAAAGTATACTTTAAATATAACTGTGACTTTGGTATAATAAACTGGTGTTTTAATATTTAATTATTGATTGTATGAACAACAATGAATTTTTTTTTAAGTTACTTAACATAAATGTGTGAGTGTTTGGGTGGAATTTCTATGATCACGAGAATTTCTATATACACGAGAGTCATCCGACCGAAATTGACTGTTTAATGTGGATTTCGAAACACAACAAACATCCACGCTGTTGGTGAGAGTCGAATCAACGAGCTGTTTAACTTGAAGAGAGACCTATACAATGACCTTCAACAACCGAAGCTTGTCTTACTGGCATTGAGAAAATTTATTGTATTCCCAAAGTACTTACGTCGTCTTTTTTAAACTTTTTTCAATTTTTCAAAGTAAATTATTTAAATTTTCTAAATGTTTGATTCGAGTGAGACGTACAGAAGAATGCAACATAAAATTGTATTCAGTGCAAACTGCATTTTATCAGTCATGTTTTCTCTTGCTATACCGGACTGTTTGAACTGGACTATGAACGTTCAAGATGAATTGAACCCATGAACCGAAGGTCTGATGGGGTTAACCCTTCAGATACCAATTCGGCAACGGAATTAAAAAAATACTTGTGCAACGTATAATTGCTTTTAAATAAATTCTCGATAGTTTAAAATTCCGAAGAAAGGAAATTTTTATCAATAACTTTAAAAGGTTTGAGAGAATCAGATTAATATAAAACTTTCACGAATATAGTGGAAGCATAAAAAATTTCGTACTATTATGTTACTTTTGCTAAAGGATTGCAGTAGCCTGATGAAAGCTCAAGAATAGACCATTCAGAGAAGGTCTATGAAAGTTAGCCATTCGTAAAGTCTAATGTTCTTCCAGTAACGGAATGTAAAAGTTTGGAAAGTAGGTAGCCAGCTTAGGAATAGACTTCGTCAGTGGTTTAAAATTCTAAGTCGGAAATGGTTTATGACCCAAAGAAATAAGCAGTGGGAAACGTATTGGTTACTTATTTCGCCAAAAATTTATTCACCTAAGTTGCCACTGTATTTACTCCAATGAATTTATCTTTAAAAAGAATTACTTCGATTAGAACCTATCTTTAGGTTAATCTTCCATCATTACCTAACAAGAAAAATAAGTAACGTCATTTTACGGAAAATATAAGCATCTTTTTTTATAAAAACATATATATCGTGAAAAATAGTTGCATCTCTCCGTTATGGCGCTCTATAGCATTACACCACTCTAATATTCTTGATTACAAAATAATCAGACAAGATTTAAACGCGTCCTTTACTCTAACATTTTTTTTATTTCCTGATAATATTTACTTTGTATTTTTAATTTAAAGTTTTAACTTCTGATCATTTTTCATCTGTTATAAAAATTATCTAAAGTTTTAAAAATACACATCACTAAAATTTTATTCAAAATTACTATTCATGATCAATTATTTATTTAAAAAATATTAACAAAAATTTATCTCTACATTCCGAACAATATTATACTTTGCAAAACGTATTATTACAGATTTTTGTTACCATGAGGACTGAATGATAAAACTAATAATGTATTTTTTGCAAACATCCAAAAAATGTTATTAAAAAATAATTACCTAACAATATTTATTTACAAAATAAAGCTTGTAACAGTAGTCTAACAAATAAGCAAATAAATGATGATTAATCAAAGGGTTTTCCAAGGGTTACAATAAAAATCAAAACAGAAGTACAAATTGCTACCAAGAAATTTCTTTACAGATCATCCTAGTCAGCTGGTCGAACAATAACACTAGCATAGTTGAATAATATCCAAACCCCCCGTGCTAAAAATGTCGTTTTCTCTACTCTCAGAAGAATATAAAGTAAACCGAGAAAGGTTTTCGAGCGTAGAAAACGAAAAACTCCACGCAGGTAATTTAAACAGAAGATGATAAGAGAGGAAAAAAAGTTGAGGAAAAAAATTTAGAACAGCTGGGGCCAAAAGCAAAACACAACAAGACGTAAAAGAACGAGACAGATGGCCTCCCCCACCCCAATTTCCCCCAAAGAGAAAGAGACTCAGCACTTCTAATTCGGGATTTCCTCCTCGAGCCTTACAGACGTGTTGGAGCCTCCGCGTCCGGGTGTGCATCACATTTTTTGAGAAATTTTGAAGGCTGCGGAGTTATCTCTAGGGGGTAGGGGAGATGAGGAGGCCCCTTTTGATAAGAGCAGAGAGACATATCCTTTCGGAAGGGACCAGCCTCTTTAAAGACAGGCAGCCATAGATCAGAGGGTAATCGGGTCATTTTTTTTATCCTTGGTTGATGTATTTAAATATTTAAAGAGCACTAGATCTCTTGAGAAGAGCTCAGGGCATAAGAGGATGTTTAGTGATAAAATATTAAAAGCTCATTACAAAACACAGTCAAGTAGTTAACGCGTTAAGCTCATTTGGTGATTTATAGATTGGATTCATCAATACTACAGGAGGATTAAGCTTTCTACTTAAATATTGAGACCGTTCTATATTAGCCCCTCAAGGTCACGAATAGGGTCAGAAGAAAAACGAATTTATCCTTAGATTGTTAAAATTATATTTGACTTTTGCGTTTATTAAGATGGAGTAAATTATAAGCTATATTAATAATTGTGACTTTTGAAAACTATCTCATTACATTAATGAGTCACAATTGTTTTCAGAATATTGGAAAATAAAATACTAATAGCTATGTAAGAATATTAATAAGCATTCACGTTTTGGATTTTTGTATAGAAATATGTATGGTTTGCCTATGTCTAAAATCTTACATAAATTCAAAAAATAAAAGCTCCAAAAATAATAATATTGATATCTAGTTCTTGGTGTCATTAAAAAATCGTACTTTTAAGTGCAAATAAAAATATAAATAAACAAATACAACAAAGACAAACAGAAAATTATGATAACAATCTAAATTTAAACTAAACCATCGTATTTTATGATCATAAAAGACGAGTACAACAATTTGTACTTCAAGATTGACTCACAATGATTTCTGATGTTTGTTTCATTTCATTATACACACATGGTTTGACTCTACAAACGTTTTTAATTTTTTAAATTACCTCAAAGGATACATATATACCACGCACTAGATAGTTCCACTACACTATCAAAAACAAAGATTGACATGCTAGAAAAAATTTCAAGGAATGTTATTATCAACATGAAATCAATTGAATTGTACCAAGTTCTCTTGCAAAATTCTGGTCTGAAGTTAGAAAGCTCATTCATATAGTAAGAGCTTCACATTTGTATCATGAAGCTTAACGACATCTCTTAAATATTGTTTCCACACGCCACATCCATTGCGAACATTAATAAACGAGAAAATAGAGATGAATGAGAATCGATTTGGATTTATCTCTCATCCCCAGAAACAGGGAAAGTTATCCCAAAAGTGGGTGAGAATTTATTTATTGGACAATCAGCTGCAAAGTCGTTCAAGGCCAACTTGTTATGGCAAATAGTTCACTTAAAATTCTAAAAGCACTCAGAGGCAACAATTGGGGACAGCTATCTGATTCGATGTGTAGCAAGAATTCCATTCCCTGTGAGATGGAAAGTGATTGCTGAAAGAGAGGGGAGTAAAAGTAGTTCAAACCTTGACACACCTAAACTTCGCTGAAACTGACAAGATCGGCAAACGGATCCCCAATAAATTTTGCAGTGACGAAGGCTTTTGCTAATCATATGACAATAAATTTACAGTAAAGAGAATCATAAAGATTGGAACTTGACGATCCCATTCGCAAAAGTTCAGATTTAACCTAGCATCTCCTTTTGATGCTAATCTCAGATCTTCAGCTGAACATACAAAATAAAAATAAAAAAAAAGAAAGAAAAAAAGAAAAAAACCCCGACGTTTTTGAAAATGATTGAGACATTTGTTTTTAAATAAAAATAATACACCCTTTATCGTTTTTATTTGTTAGTGCAAAATTTTTAATGATAACTGAGAAATCGCAAATAAGGATGCATCATATATGTACAGGTGTTTCAAATGCTACCGCGAGTAAGATGGAAAGAAATTATGGAATTACATGATGAAACCATTTGTTTAATGAAGATTATAAATATAAAAATTACAAATCACTAAGATGATACTTATCTTAATAATTACACAATATCAAATATTAATAAGCAACTATCCGGCTTAAAATTTATAGATATAAATTTTTTCTCCCCGGAATATCAAATGCTACGAATTCAATTATATTATTGAAATAATATAAACAATAAAATATACAATCAGTAACTTTGCAATTGTAGTGGAATTTATTCATGGAAAGACAAATGACGTTTTAAAATTTTAAATTTTATCAAATGAGCATGGTAAATAAATTTTGTATACAGATAGTAAATAAGAAACACAAAGTAACACATTACATATTTTTTTTTAATTCTAAATAGAAAAACAAGTAAATTTGCAATTTCAAAGTTTATTTATTTATTTATTTATTTATTTTTTTTTTTTTTTGCAGCAGCAGCAGCAAAAGATATTTTTTTAAATATATCGCAAATTATCGTTACATGCACTTTTTTAATTTACCAAGTAATTTCGATGGAAATAAACAATAAGTTATAGCTTTACTGACGCCCCAATTAGTATAGGACGCACTTATAATTTTTATCCTCGGTTTATTTATTTATTTTTTAAGCTTTCTCCAAATATTCCAAATAAGCTTTCTCCAATATAAGCTTTCTCCAAGGAAAAGCTTAAAATTCCAGCAAAATAGAAAAAAAAAAAAAAACCGAGTTGAAGTGTTTTGAGGTGAGTTACTCGGGGTCGTATGCCTTTTATTACAGCGATGGCCAGCTGCGGGATAAACTAGACAAACGTTGTGATAAAAGATAGCTCCCACACTAGCCTGGCTACTATATCTACTGCGCCAGCTGTCGTGTTTACTTTCGATTGACTTACTCCAGAAACGCTTGGGTGAGAACGATAATTTTACATTACAATAATAACTGAGACTTTCAAAAGCAAAAAATAATTATTTCCTTACCATAAAATATTTTTTAAAGCGAGGTAAGTACATTTATTTTTTTTAAAAAAAAATAGCACATTTAAATTAATTCAATTTCGAATGAGTATTAATACAAATGAAGAACGAATTCCAAAAGGTAATAACTACATGTAATTATTGTTTCATAATACATAATAAATTATAAAATTAATATCAACATATTATCAATTTTTATCAATGCAGATAGAATTGATATGATGTATATTTTTAAAAAAATTATTAATTTATTCATGATTAATAATTTGGTACAATGTACGAGTAACGTAATATTTATTTTCAATTATATACTTTTTCCAAAGTAGAAATATATTACAAACATATTTGGTCAATAAAAAACGAAATACTTTTTTAATGAAAATATGGAGGAACTAATAAATAGGTATATGTGTGTATGTCAAAAAAATTCTTTATACTTGAAACACTTATTAATACTATAAAAACAACATTGATAACTAATTCCTGTTCTTCATACAAAATTTTGAAATTTGTAAAAATGATACTAAGAAATGTACCAAAAGGTAAATCGAAAAAAAGAATTTAAATAGAATAATTTTATCAAATATTATGAGTTTTGAAGTGCAATACATTGGTAAAATCCATGAATGAAATAAATGTACATTAGTAACATACATAAGCTTTAAATGTATAAAAACAAATTTTCTAAGAAAATTAAAATGATACATGTAAGTTTGAAATATTATTAAAAATATATCCTTTTACTAATAATATTTCACTATATAACAATAATATTTCACTAAATAAATTTAAAATGTTTAGGTATAAAGTGCTAAATGAAGAGAAAAAGACAGTCACATTACTCTACACTTACATTAGATAAATAATCAAATATTTTCTTTCTCTTTATTTCATTATTTTCTTTCTTTAAAATTTTGAAATACTTTTTAATTATATACAAGCAGTTAAGAAGAATACTACTAAGTATACTTATCTAAATTTTGAAAAATGCATATATTCTAAAATGAAAAGGTGCACGTAATTTTAAGTTTGTTATCGAAGCTACAAAAACGTATTCAAGAATTTAAGCATTTAAAATATAAATATATTTTCTAAAGGTATGAATGTTGTATTTCTATATTATATGAATGTTGTATTTCTATATGGTATTATTAACTAGGTATAAAGGTATTGATTCTACTATATGAAAAACTAAGAAGTATACTAGTTTTAAAACTACCAATTGAGTTATAATTATAGTCGAAATGAAAGAAAATTATTACGAACTTAATTTTATCCAATTAAATTAATGGAAAATATAATTCACCTAGTATTTTTAGTTTTGTTGATACAAAACAAAAGGATTATACAACTCGTTTTATTTGAAAATTAAATCCTGTTAAAATAATTTATGTATGGCATTTTTTTTTAAAAAATTAAACAAAATAAATACAATAGATACAGATAACTAAGACATACATAATTCATGTATGTACAATGTAAGAGTGTTTTTCTGTAAACAGTAGAATTAAATACTAACAGAATAATTCTTTGTGGAGTTGAATAACTAGTCTTTCTGAAGTTAATAAAAAACAGTATAAAATTAGATTAAAAACAATATAAAAAATATTAATTCGTATCTTACCGTAATTTTAAGTATTCCGTAAATATAAATGATACTACTACAAGGTCACACACACAAAAACGCATCACAATATTGTTGAAAAATTTATCTCCATATCAAAGTCTAGTAAAAATGCAACTGCGTACTTCTTGTCTTTTCGAGTAAAATTAAAGGCTCCATGAGAGCGTTTTTCAATTACATTTTTAATCGTTGAAAGAAAGAAATAACGACGGAACTAGTTTTAGGTAACAGACATACGGTTGGGAAAATAAGTGTAAGCGAAACACCTGGCAGCTGTGTCTATTGCACTGAGTTCAGAAGTAAGAGAGCAGCCTCGAGCTTGAACTGCAAGCACCCTGTCAAGCAACTTGCAACACTGGAGCAATGTTTGCTCAGAGGGTAGGCTACCATCTATCTGCGCTGACCACTTTGGTAACCTCGTGGTCCTCTACTCTCTTTTCTCACTCTCATCTTCTTCGCTCTCGATTATCAATCTTTGAATCAAAGTGTTTTACGATAAAATAGCGAAGGTGATTTTTGAAATCCAGGTTTGCTAACTTATATAAGGATAGTGATATGATTTCGAAGTGCAGTAATCAGTATTTTTAGATACGCCCATTCATATTCAACAACAGGTGATTGTTTGACTAAGATTCCAATATACTTATATGCAATCAAAAACTATATTATAATGAAGCAATGCATTTATATTTACGAAATATTTTCAAGTTTTAATCCCACGAACGGAGATTAATTGTTTGCAATATATCATTAAGAAATGACAAGAAATTACAGGCATTTAAAATGAATAACAAAAACTAAATAATTTCGTCACATTTTTTTTAAATCAAAAAAAAATTATATATATATAAATAATGAACTGGAGAGAAAGATATTTTAAATTTGACCTAAACTTAAGTGCAAGTTAAAAAAAAAATTCCTTTTTTTTACAATCTAAGTACATATAGTGTAAAAGGCAAATCTCTCTCGCTTTAAATGCATCTTATATTTTTAACTATTTGTTTTGGAATTTAAACTTAAAATAAATTACATTTATCATAATTATATCACCAATAACTTTTATTTGCCGAATAACAATAATAATTCATTTGATATCATATACATTTATTTATTTATCAGAATATATACACGTCTCATACAACAATTCTTTGGCATAAAAATTGCCATGAGTGGAAATTAAATTTAGTGATAAACAACTTTACGAATCGTTTAATGCTATCCAAAGAATAACATTAAACGATTTGTGAAGTTGCGAATCGAAAAATTCTTCGATATTTTTCGTTTTTTATTTTATCTCGAAATTTATATCGAAAAATCTTAGATAAGCTTTATATATGTTATCCAAATAATAACATACACACACATCCATAAATCTTATCTAAGATTTTTTTCGATACAAATTCACGTTACTTAAATAATTGCGCAATAGCAAATAAATAGCACTGCTGTAAAGGTAGAAACACAACAGTAGCAACTTAAATGCTTTAATACACAGCACTGATACAGCCTTCTGAAATTTTTGTAGCCATCATACATACGATTTCTAGAAAAAAAAAAAACATGTTTTATTTATGTTTAAAAATTAGAAATATATGCGTACCCTTTACTAACCATACAATCCTGTTAATAATAAGTTAGAGTAAATGCAATGTAATCAAAATTGCGGATACATTTGTAATAAATCTATGAGGACTCTTACAAAAAATCTACATTGATTGGTAAAGTTGGTAGAGAAACAGTGCTAATTCGCTAAATCAGCCATAGTTGATTTTTTGGTAAGGTGCAAATATAATATACTCATTTTTTTTTAAATTATAAAATTTAAATGGAAAAATCAAGCAACTGTCAGAAATCACTATTGTTACCGAGAATTTCGTTAGAAACTGTTATCAAGGTTTTTCATGTCTGGAAATGTTTGTATTATTGGGCACGGAGTAATTCGACTGACAAGAAACGATTCTCTAATAAAAGTAATTTAACGATTAATATTAGATAGAATAAATCAAATATGGATTTTATATATCAATAGAAGAGAAATGCGAATAACCATATAATACTGTGTGAATAGCATTCTGTTGGACATAAATAGATCTTAAAGATGATATGTATCAAACTGTTATCATTATATGAAATGAGCAAGAGGAATCATGGCGTATTCCTGTTTTTCATGGTTTGGTTTTGGTTCACTGATTTTTGTGCCTGGAACCATGAAAGTTAAGAGAATTAGTTTAACTCTTCCCGTTCCAGAAAGAAAAAAAATACTCAGCGTTTGTACTTTGAAAAGAAATAAAATGAATGAAATATAAAATAGAATAATACAAAAGTATGCTATCGCATATTTTGAGAAATACAATTTTAAATTCACACACCTGTCAATGTTAATCATTCACGGAACAATAATTCCTCTAAATGTGATATAAAAGAAATACAACTGTAAAAGTCAACGCTGAATGGAGCAGAATGTTTTATTTAAGGAAAAAATGCTGTATGCAAAAAATTATCAAAAAATACTATTCAAAATAAAAATAAGTTCCAATGTATTTTTCTAGAAAAATAAATGGCTTCCAAGGAAAATGAAGACTTCATAATGATATCAGATGTCAGAAAAAGTAAAACAAGTATATAATAACTTTGAATCGTTAAGTTAATACTGTTTCTTATGAATTTTACCTCTTTGTTTGCATCCAGATTACTGTTATAGTTGAATCGAGTGTAAATCGCAACTTAAAAATCTGTTTATTTAAGTATAATTTACTAGAAAAACTTATGGGGGGGGGAATTCTTCAGGGAGCAAAACATTTCCGAAAGAAAATAACTTTTCTTTTGTAAAACTGCTTTACTTTTGCCACTTTTGTACATCTTTTTAGCCATAATAATTTGACAAAAGCCTTATTTGTTCACTAACATTTTTATAGAATAATCTCTCTAATTGGGTGGTCTAAAACTTATATTAAAAAGGCACAAGTAATATGAAAAAAATTTCCTCTTTTAAATGTTTAAAAAAAGCCCTCAAGCGGAACTGATTTTTTTTTTAAATTCTAGTTTATCTATTAATAATAAACAGGAATAATAATTGAAAATAAATAAGTTAGCACAAAGGGAAAAGTTTCAGAAAAATAATTCAGCTTAATGATGAAGTACTCGCATGGCAAAAGAACAACTCAATTAAAAGAAAGAGAAAGCATTCTTTTTTAAATGTTGTTGGAGAACATTTAAGATTTCTTTGAATTGCCAGCTACCATTTTAGATTTTATACGAATCGTCTGCATTCTCTTCATGCAAGCGAGACATCTTTTCACCTTTCCTCTATTATTACACAGTAAGTTCATTGCCACGTGACTAGAGTGCAAAGTTTGATAAAATAACACATTATAAAAAATAAAGAAAAGAATGAAAGCACAGTAATGGCCAATAATCCATAAAAAAATACTATAAATTTTAGGGGGGAAAGTTGGAGAAAAAAACTAGTAGTGCGCGTTCTTTGGGACATGCACTATTATTCTTTCATATTTCTCTTTATTTACGACTTGCAACAATATTGTCTTTAAGAACATCTTGTATATTTTCCCTAAATGAAATTAATTTTTTAATGGACATGAGTTTAAATAAAGGTTCGCCAAGGTCCTAGACAAATTAATTACTTTGGAAAAATGATATTAAAATATCAATCCGTTAAATAAGGCTATCAAGGTAATTCCGCATACAAATAAATTTTTGACAAATACTGATAATATATTATCAGTAACCCATGCAAATTCCTCATACAGGAAGAAATATTAAATGTGTTTAAATCATAAAAAATTTCTTATGTGGATAAGCATGTGTGCACATTAAAAGTAATATGAATAAAGTGTTCTCGTTATCATGACGATACAGTATTGGAGCGAACTGCAGGTAAAACTAAATAAGATAAAAATTAATCTAATAAAATATTAAACAGAATCAACGACGTTTTCTCCTTGAAAAGTAATTTTTACGGTTTCCAGAAACTTATTCTTCTGACTGATTTCTCAAACAAAAAGACTTATACAAAATATAGATTCATGCGAATATAGAGTCTCACGTCACAGTTACATAAAGTATATAACAGCGTCCAGAACAATACATAAGTAATACAATGGTAGCGCTTCGTGCTTCCTAGGCACAAGTCCAAGATTCGGTCCTCAGGCTGGGCTAGGTCCACTCAGCCTTTAATCCTTTTAATGGATCCATAAAATCATACCAAGAAAGCTTGGTAATAAAACAATTTTCGGGTTAGGCTAGCCACCTAATCAGGCTTCGCACCTCAGGGCCCACGGAAACATATACGGGCACTGTGTTTTCCTTGGCCTCACGGGGTTGACGTGCCATTGAGTTTAGTTTAGTTTTAATAGAATATATAAGTTGAATTTTCCACTTTTAAAAATACGAATAAATCCACAAAAATATTCTAATAGGAAAAGAATATTAACAACGTCTTCACAAAGAAAATTGATTAAATTTTAGATTTTATTGATTGTTAAAAATAACAGATATAATTTTTTAATTAATAATAGAGTAACAATATATTTTAAAAAATCCTTCGCATTAGTAAAAACAGTGTAAAAATTATGATACATATAGAACAATCTTACTCTAGCAAACAGCATTCAAATACACACACTGGAAGATTTAAATAATTTTAAGAAAATAGTTCTTTTAAAAGTTGAAATTTGCCCAAGTTACTAATATTTGAAATATAAAGTTTTATATTTACATATAAAACTGTGTATTATGAAACACTTTATATATTTAATTAATATATTTATTATTTATAATTATTTATATTTTAGAATTTATAATTAAAGTATTTCATTTACTTTAGATTATTGGATCTCGTTTTGATAAGTTAGACTGACAAGAATTGGAGGAAATACCCAACAACAATGAGTTTTAATTTACTTGATCTTAATTAGTATTTTAAATTTTAAGTCGAAAGTTCAATGTGAATCAACCAAACGAAATAATTCTGGTCATGGGATTACCTCATGAATGAAATTTATAGATAAATTGAAAGCAGAATTCCGAGAATGTTTGAATTTTAGATAATTGTGTGGAATACTCTCGAATGCACGGTGCAGACAAATTTGCTATTCAATTAATTATCTAAAAAATAATTTATAAATAATAACGAAAAATTCCCACCGTAAACTCAAAAGAAATATTTGAAATAAGTTTCATCTGTATCATATTAAAATACATTTGATATAATATCATTATAAAATATAAATTAAAAAATAAATATAAGATGTAAGCTGGACCACCTGAAGGTATACAGCACAAACAAACAAAACTAACTCTACAAAACTAGAATTTAGCAGAAAAAGAACTTAGCTTATATTTGTAATGGATGTGTGTTTATTAAAATTTCCTGTAAATTATTTTATTTCTTCTAATGAAGAAACTCTGGGAAAATAAATGTACATTTAAATTTTTACTAGCGAGAGGGGGAAAAAAAAAGAATAACCAAATAGAACAATGAATTAAAGTTTCAATAAATGCAACTATATATTCAAATAAATTATTTTATCTTTCGTTTAGCTAACATAGTTTACATCAAATAGTAAATATAAATATAGAACCTTCAGTTTACATAAAATGATAAATATAAATATAGCCATTTGTAACCATTGTATATATATATAAAAATACTTATGTCAATAAAAAAAATATAGCCATTTGTAACCATTGTATATATATATAAAAATACTTATGTCAATAAAAACAACTAAAAAATGTTACTTACTTCAAAAAATGTTTCATACAGATTAAAATTTCACAAACTATTTTCCAATGCAAGTAAAAATTATGACATCCCTATATATTAAATATTATAGTCATATAGTATTGTACGAATTATACCTTGAGTTATAAAAAAGTTAAAATTTAAAAAAAATAGATATTAATATAGACTAAAAGTTCAAAAAGAAATATAATGCCAATGATGAAGCATTAAAAATACATGTCCAAATATTACTATTCTTTGCAAAATATGCAATTAAAATTTACAATACACAATTATATGCGTTTATTTTGGAATCAGAATAAAATGTTTTCACATACAATCTTGAAATAGCACACTTTTATTTGTACACATTTACTGATTAGTATATATTGAAAAATAATTTTTGGGGATAACTCTCATTAGAAGTAATCTAAGCTACTTTGCATATAGTGGTGATTGAATATGTGCTTCAGTGAGGTGAAAGAGACGTACAAATTTTGAATATCTTTCATCGCACTGAAGCGCACACTATAAGTTTTATAGTTTTTATATTCCACTTTCATGATTTTGTATAGCAAAAATTCCCGTTAATAATTGCTTTTATACTTCTGATCAAGATAATAACAACTATTTATATTTTCTGCAATGTGCATGTATAATATAACTACAAACTTTACTTTTTTGCAAAATTAAACAATAATGGGATTAAGCTGGAAATAACCATGAAGTTAATTGCATACATTACTATTTTCAGTTTTGTAGAAAATGTGTACACCAAAAAAAATCACAAGCTAATTTTACATAATATAATTCCATAAAAAATATGAATCGAACATATGCCTAACAGATATATATATATTGAGGGGGAGTAATAATACAATTTTTATTTTATAAAAATTTGTTTAGCAACTGTTTACTATCTTAGATGGACTTTCAACTTTATCAACAAATCTTCAGAAAAGGATAAACAAAGGTGAATCAGTGAAGTTATCAAAAAATTTTACGTTAGATCACGTGAAGCTCAGGTGTTTGGTAATTGCATCTGTTCAAACAATATTCCTGGATGTTATGCGATAAAGTATATCAGCCCTAAAACATTACATTTTATAAGAACAAAGGAGAAAATGATTCATTTAAAAAAATTTCGCACTCGCAACTAAAAATATTTTTATTAAGTTATTTATTTTTTGAAAAAATATTTAACTTGCGTCATAAAATAATTGGCAATTAGTTTTTTGGCCTGTTTTCAACTATTACATTTTTAGATACTTTCAACGTAGTTCACATATTTTGATATTGACGAGCATGCTAATTTATGTATAGTAGCGCATATCCACGCAAATAAATCAATATGCAGATCTTTTCTTGTAGATTTTTTGACTCGCCAAAACGAAAATATAGAAATGGAATTTATGTTTCGACGAGATATAATGACTGGGGTGTTGCACCATAAATTATTTAAATATTTTACCTAATAATTAAGTATTCTGTAATCTTTCCATGAGAATTAAAATAGTTCATGGGATTATAAATGTATTTTCTTAAGTTTTTTGATTTATATCGTTACTCTGCACATTTAAAATATTAGCATACGATAAAATGTATTCAACTCTTCAAATATAAGGAATTCAGTACCACATTAAAATTTAACAAAAAATTTGGGGGCAATAGCACCAATTGATGTAGGTCATTATTTCTGGAAGAAAACTTTATGCATAGCGACTATTTTCAAGCTTTTAAATAAAAATTCCAAAAACATACAAGTAGCTTCCTTAATTTTAAAAATTAATCATACGCATATTGAAAAAGAAAAAAAATTGGGAAATATATAAAAGTGGGGAGAACTGCTAAATTATGGCAAAGTAATATATTCACTTGTTATTCGATATTTCTTAGTAAGATTCTACAGTGAAAATCTACAAAATAATTAGATAAGAATGATATAATATTATCCAAATATATTAATAAATTAGCCATTCCCTTTCGATATTTTATTAGGTGCAGAATAAAATACATATCTATACATGTATAATAAAAATCTTTAATGTTTGGATATTTGCCTTGGAAAGGCAGGTTAACTTAATTTTAGTAAGCATTCATGGTACTGCTTTTGAGAAAACAGAAAACGTAAATTTTACTTGAACTTCCCATCCGTCAAAATAGGAGCACGAAGCATTAAAAACATCGTTATGGTATAGCCAAAACAGTTTCTTGAAAACAAAACTAATCCTTAAATAGCAGCAGCCCACATGTGTGACCACACAGAAAATGCTTGAGAATGACGAGAAGTGGAAGAACCTAATATTAACCTCGACACCAAGAGAGCAGTAATATTTTTTAAGCAATGCAACTCAATATATATATATATATATATATATAGCACAATTTTTATTTTTATTCAAACAAAAACACAGAGAGAATTACGTCAGAGCTTTACTAGGAGGAAAAAAATTTGGAGCATTAAAATAAACATGTATTTCCAGTGAGTTAGATTCGCACTGGCGTTATGGTTTTATGTATGTGTAAATAAACAGCAAAAATAATAAGGATACATGTATACAAGAAAAAAAATCACAATTCCACAGAAATAAATAATATTTTAATAATTTTCTGAACTGGAAAAAAATAATTCAGATAATCATCCAAATATAAGTAAATTCCGAAATTGAAGTTAGATTGATATAAATCCATTCTCATATTTTTTTTTTTTAATCATTACCTGGACTTCCAGAATTTTGTTAAAAATTGCTTCCATCTCGTGAAGAATTACATCAGCTTCGTTTATATAACATGAGGTACAGGTACAATAATAATACGTATGAAGCGATTTTGAATTCGGGGAATTGTTTGGCGGCTTTTCTAGTCTTCCTGGCACCCCAGACTTATACTTCATTCAGAGTGATCGATAATATTAAAAACATTCTGCAATATATTATGAAACCATATTTAATATTAATAATGGACTATTATAGAAATATTTGGTTTTGGAACATATTTTATATAATTAATTATAAGAAAACGTATAATTTATGTATCCAAATTTATACTTCTGTTTATTCGTTTTTCACCCGTCAATTGGAATAAGATTTTCCATATTTTTCTTTGGTTTAAAAATACCATTATTTTATGATATTTTTACTTATATTTTTAACGTTAAGCGGTTTTAATCTACCTTTTCGATGTTAATAACTACTTTTTGAAAAATATTTATAACTTGCGATGAAGTAAACTTCTGTTTACATTTGTTCTTTTTCGTGAATGCATTTAAATATGATTTCATATATTTTTCTTTGGCTTAAGAATCTTATATATTTACATATATTTTTATTAATATTCGGCATTAATTATATTATTTAATTGCTTACAGTCTTTTTAACACCAAGAACTCGATAAGTACGATTACGTAAGTTTGGCAACATTTAGATTTTTATGGCCAACGCGAAATCTCACTAGAAAGTTTACATAACAGCTGTCTCTAACCTTATATTTTACTGGAAATTTTATATTCTTAATTTATACTTTAAAGTATGTAAGAGAGAGAAAAACGTATATTCGTGAAGAATTCATAACATTAGAACCAATAAGTAATTAATAATTTAATTTATCATAAATTTCTTTTGGGAAAAATTCAAAATCTTATGAAATCTTGTCGCAGAAACTTTAAAAGGATTTAAAATTAACATTATGAAAAATAAAACAAAATAATATTAACACAACTCAAAATAATAACTAAAACAATTTATACAATTATATATAAAAAAATAAATACAAATTAAATCCATTAAAGTAAAGAGATTAAAGTCATTATTTTTATTCTTTTTAATACTTCAGTAGAAGAACTTCTCAAAAAGAATGAATTCTCCCATACATAAATTATATATACATGCAAATTCTATAATCACATCTTAATTAAATGTAAAATATTCAGCATTACATATATATATATATTTTAAAACGTACTAAACATCGTATAATGCAGACAAAAAACGACTATGTTTTTAAAAAAAATAATTCTGAAAAAATTAAATGAAACACTAATTTTAATTTTTATTTAAAAAAAAACCCATTAATGTTCTCAATAAAATTTAAAAAATATTTACTAAATCATCACAGTTGCAAGAATAACTCTATATGCAGATTCGTAAAAGTAAGTAAGCAAGCACTGATAATACAAATCCGTATGATACTAAAATTAGAGCTAAAACTCTTTATAAGTATTATTTCAAATAGAAAACACTAAAGAAATGTTTTCATCAATACTCTGTCAATTAAACATGTTTGAAACATTTTCACAAAAAAAAATCATATAAAAATTAACTTTTAAATTCATATAAAAAGAAATAATCTGCTTCATTTTTTCCTAGTAATAAACTCATATAAAAATACGAATATTAATCTAAAAATACGAAACACCGAGTTTTTATTTGCGTCACTAAGACGAAACTCTTAACAATGATTTCGAAGATCCTCTTTGCAAAGTAAATGTCTGAGGAAATAAGCTCTTTCTAGATATGAAGATATTCAAGGTCGACAACGGAAAAAAAAAGTAAAGCGAATAAAGATAAGCTCTGATAAGAACTTTAATTCATAAGACAGCAACAAAATGTTATGAACGATGCCAAAAAGAAAAACATCATTTCTAGATCTCACGCGCATACTTCGTAACCTAAACAAAAATTTTGACTAGCAGCTGAAAATGTTGACAAGTTTTACATAAAATATAAAACGTAAGCACATTTCCGATATAAAACATATATGATGATAAAAAATTATGACTATATGCAAAACTGCTCTTATAAAAAAACTTACCTTTTTAAAAAGTGAGCCATTATAATTAATCCAGATGACGTGTCAATGCTGATTCGTTCATTTCCAAATAACATGAGTTAAAAAAAGTATTTTTTTAGAATTTTATTTGATGAATAAATAAAAAGTTTTAAAGAACTGACGCCAACGTACGTGCACTCATGCTGAGCGTTGTATGCATTTTGGCGTCAGTAACGGATGTCTTAAATATGGCTACCTCTCTTTAAATCTAGTCTAAAAATAGCCATTAACATCAGATGACAATGGCGTCCGAAGACTATGTATTATATAACGTTACATAAGTTCTGAACGGAAATTATTTCAGATGCTTTAAACTTAATATGATTTTTTTTTAAAAAAAAGATCGCTTTATAAAAAAAGAATGCATTTGCTCTAATATGTAATAATTTCAATTTTAGAAATTATTTATACATGAAATAAATATAATTTCCATGTAGAAGAGACGCTAGTTTTACTAGCTTATTGATTCTTAAATTACGAGTAAGTGAAAAAAGAAATTTTTTTTAAGCAAAACAGATCTTTGTTGACAAGTTAGAAATGAAATGTGATTAGGACCAAATTCATAATCTCCATCTACAAAGGTAAATTGCAATACAAATATGAGAATATGATTCTGAATTCAAAGGAACCTAAAGCCCAAAACAAAGTGCACATGATAGAGAAAAAATTATATATATATATATATATATATATATATATATATATATAT
>JAPDSC010026103.1:169876-261692 GCA_026290005.1 Latrodectus geometricus
TATATATATATATATATATATATATATATAGGTATGTATGTATGTATATACTTAAATATTACCTTATTACCTTATTAAGAAACAATACGCGAATACATACAAATAAATAAAGTTAAATATTCAAAAATATCAGATTGAAAATGCAAGCAAATAACAAGTAAACAAAAACATACTTACGGATGTGGAACTCACATCCGCCAAGAAAAATTTCCATATAAACAACGCCGTACCATTTTAAGAAAAAAGTTGAAAATATCTTACTTGGGAGCAAGATTTTTGTCCGAGTTTAATGCACAGCTGACTTCAATATATAACAAATCAAAGATCGTATGTTGAGATAAACATGAATTTCTTTCAAAAAGTCACACAGCGTCTTACATAACTCTTGCAGCAAACCCAGGTGGTGCGCACTTTCACTTCGCGCCATTGAACTGGAATTTTTTTTAAAAGAGTATCGAAATTTTATGTTTCATTTACGAAGTCTCTCCTAAAAGCTATTTATAAATTTTTCCTTGGCAAAAAAAATTTTGAAAGCATTGGGATACAACCAATTATTTTTATAACGATATTGAACACTTCCCTCTTTTCGGTCTAATGAATTCTCATCTGGATGTCCTGTCCGGATCATTAAAAAAAGGGGGGAGCGAGCAGCAGATCGTGAATAGATTTGGCGATTCAGCCTCTGGAAGAAGGCCGAAGAAAACAATCGCCGCGTGCGCGCTCAGACTGGGAGCTCCCCTTTCCTGCGAGACGTCATGAAAAAGGTCGCCATGGTAACAGCAGCGAGCATCACACTCTGTTTACACAGTTTTCGCTTCGGCCCTACCCTCCGGAAGCTCCAGTCAGCGAAATCGATTAACTCCCACGATTTTTCCGCGTTAGAAGATAGGAGAAGCTCTCAGGAGGCAATATATCACAAAAGAAAAGGGACACAAATACTCTTGTGCAAGGATATTAGTGAAACCAATCACACACCTTTTCCCCCATCCAATCAATCAAGGTCGGAAACACAAACCATCGAGGAGTAGTGTTACCTGATGGAACGGCAAGGAAATAAAATTATTTCAAGACAGAAAGCACAATGAAAAAGAACTACAAAAAACTGCTAATCACTTTTTATACACTTTGATAAAAATTGTAATAAAAACTTTTGATCATGTTTTTTTTTTTTTTTTTTTTTTTTAATATCCAAGCATAGTTCGTTAATAAAATAGTCGCTCACTTCGTTATTTTTATAACTAAGAAATGAATAAACATATTAAGAATTCTTTGTTTAATTACATTTGCAGAACCCATTCCTCCACAGACATTTAATTTTTATTTTGTTTAACAAATGTAGGTTTTTGTTATTCATTAGGGAAAAAATTAATAAATTTGAAAATGTACAACATTTGAAAGTTTTTTATATTTACTTAAGAAAAATCTACTTATTTATTTTGTCTTCCGTCTCAAAAGACACACGTTCCTTTATACACGCACTGCGTAATCTTTCCATCTATTATTGTTAAGAAATGAATTTATATATTAAAATAAACAGAGCAAACTTAAATAAAACTTTTATAATTTTCCATTGAGCAGTATTTTATTACTAAATTAATAATCTTTCAACTAACAACTTTATAAATGGGCATTAATAAAAAGAAGTAAAAATATTTTGCGCAATATATATAAGATAGAAAACAATTTAATGCATAGAATTCGCTTAGTTTTCTTAAACTACGAACGGAACTTAATATCCAGTTCATTGTGAAAATGCAGATACCACGCATATTCTTATAAAACCTGTTCATGGATATGAATACACAATTAATGCTCGATTGAAGTTCCATGTCAAGTACAGCTGCAATTTTTATCCCCCTCTTCTCCCGCACTTTAAATGACACCGGAAACACTTACTCCTCCTCTTCCTCCAGCCAAAAAAAATTCACAGGGAAATAGGGGGTGAAGATCTGTCCCGTTAAGAAGTAGATAAAACCAAGGTGAATTCAAGGTCAAAATAAAGTTATCATAAATGAAATATGCACTTATGTATAACACAAATTTTAAAACTATTTATTTTTATTAAAGAAATATAAAACAATTTTATCATATTTTTAATCTTGTTCATCCTTATTTCAATATGGATAGTAGTAATTGAGAGAAACTGCAAGATTCTATTTTAAAATCATTGAAAAAAGCATGTCTTAACATTTCAGTGAATACACCGTTAAAATTATACACAAGCATTGATTTCATAAAATTAGGATCACATTTGGTGACAGTGGTTGAAGGACTAACGTTAAAATGAGAAGTGACTAAATTTTATTGTAACTTTTGTGACAAAAGTTTCTTTATAATAAAAGCTGTAGAATATTTTCGTAGATTAATATATAATGTAAGACATATGATCATAATTATCTACATATAGGATCTTTAATCAACATATAATTTTAATGCAGTAATAAATAATAAATTCATTGAATTTAAGATCTTCGATTATTTTATCTCGTACATTACTGAAAACTTGAAACGACCGAAGTAAACAGAGTGACAGTTGATAACCGTGATGACCTCTTAAAACTTTCCTTAAATTTTTAAGTATTCGAATTTACTATAAGTAAACAAAGCAAAAGTTTTTCTAATCTATTCAAACTTATCAATTATATTAAATACCTAAATTTCTATTAATTTTCCATTTGACCTTGAAATAAAAAAAATATATCATCTTTTCTTCCCCCCCTTTTTTTTCTTTGTTTATTTAGTATAGAACGTAAAAGTTGCGAAAGCCTCATAAATTATAAAAATTTTCTTTTCAATACAAGAAGTTCAATGTAAGTTTTTCGTAAATGGAAAAATTCCTATTTTGGAAGGAAAGAATAGTTTCGGTGAAACAAAAATTCTATTTTATATTTATAATTTAAAAATAACAATAAACTATTTTATATAATTTTATTTAATTAGTTGCTAAATGAAGAGTTTATTCACTTTAGTTCTTCCTATCTGTCAGTCATTTAACAGATTATTTTTAACTAATATATTTATGAAAAATTTGAATTGATAAGAGCAACGATAAACGAGTATGAAAAATAGATAACATTTTACGTCATTCGCCATTAAATAGTGATTCAACAGAAAATAGCACGTAGACTGAATATATTTATTCACATAATTTAAGAACTATATTTGTGATAACTACAAAAATTATTTTCAATTTTTAATTTTCCTTTAAATAGAAAATAAACACAGCACATTTTTACATATTTAAGTACAATTCCGGTATTTTGAAAAGATCATCTTAAAGATCAAATGTTACATGATTGCAAAGAAATGCAGCAAAAATTATTTTGAAAGATTAATGAGCGAATAACTCTGTATATATTAAATAACATAAAAAATATAATTATTTTATGAAAATAATAATTTTGTATGTTAGTTTTCACATATAGTCCTTAATAAGTTAGCCTATCTCAGTAAGAGTATTTTGATGAAACTTTTTAAATTTACAGATCAATATAATATGTATTAATTCTTTTTTTAACTTTTCATGATGAATTTTAATCTTTTATGATAAACCTTTATTCCGCTGATATTTAAATTGTATATAGAACGACAAAAAATAAACTTCCTTTGTGATTATTTATTTCTAATTTTTTACGTTAATATAACATTCAAATATTTATTACTTTATTTTTAAAACATGATTAAAAAATACCTCTTTACACAAAATTTGGGCTTTTGGCAACTTAAAAATCATATTTTTTTCAAGTAATAAAATATTTTTGACAGAATAAAATTTTTCAAATAATCATTAGTTGAATAAAAAAATAGATAACTTTCATAAAATTTCACTTCAAAAATAATCAAAACTTACAAAAGATAAACACATTCAAATACAGTGAAAATATAATTATATTAATTAGCTAGCGATTAATTGCTTAGTATTACAATTTGCAGAAATTACTTGTCACTCAAGGGCACCGTCCTCCAATATCACTAAGTTAAAGCTTAAAATGTGTGTCAGTTCATGGACAAGAAAACAGTTTGCATTAATGGAAAACAAGATAAATGAGATTACATAGTAGCGTACATATTGATACAATGCATACAAAAAGCTACAATTAAAGTAACTGATAAAAAAAATGCATACAAAACGTCTTGTGTGTATATTTTACAAACATGCAATTTTGTCTCATCAGTACTCAAGTTTTTCCTCCCTTCTCTTACGAGAGAAAAATATAGGGGGAAACTATCATTTCAACGTAACTATGCTATTGGATCTACCTATACGTTAGGAGATGTTTAGAAAAAGTAAAACTAAATTTTCAAAACATGTAATTTATCGTGTTTTTGACGTTTGGCTGGTTAAAAAAGAAAAAAATTAAGTTGGGATGTTAAACGAGCAAGTAAACACGGATATGCATCAAACTATTTATGCTACTACTCAGACAGAACTTAAAAATGGGCACAAAATACAATCTATGACCTTTGGAAATTTAGTTACATTAACCAATAGTTAAGAATAATATTGAAAATGATTTACAGTGAATGAAATAAACGGCGAAAGTGACATAATTTGCATTCAAAATTAATATTCTAGAAATTAATTAGATTTTGAAAGGAAAAAAAAAAAGAAACTGAGATTTAATATGTACAAAATAAACAAGCATACACAAAGACCATAATGAATTTTTAAAAAAAAAAAAAAAAAAAAAAAACATCATTTAGTATGAAATATAAACATTATTTGAAAATTGTCGACTTCAATCACCTATAATGGTTTTCTTAGAAACTATACTTACGCACATTAATCATGAGAGTAAATAAAATAGTTCAAGAATGGAAAAATACGTTATTAATTAATATAATTACTCTAAATCTAGAATTATTGTATTATGAATAATTATTAATTCCCTTTACTCCCATTCTTGTAAGATTTTGATCCTGAAATAATTTGATTTTAAATCAAAAAATTGTGAACTTACGGTAAATTAACTTTTAATCCATTTTACATGATTCAAATAGTTATAAGTAAAAACTGTATATATAATTTGCAATTAAAAAATTTTTGAAACTCTTCAGATTCTTATAATTTGAAAAAGAACTAATAAATTTGAAAAATTGCGTTTGAAAGTACATAATTTCGAATATTAATTTTTTAATTAGATTTTATGAAAAAATTACAAAAAGGGTATAAACATATCCAATTATTGAAAGAAATATAAATGTATATTTTTAGAAAATTTAACGAAAACTGTTTTTGTGTGCAAGACTAACAAATATTTTTAGGAATAGCAGTTTGTATGAATAATTAGTAAAAAAAGGTAACGAATACTGATTGGATAATAATTAATAAACAGGAATTATGTGTATACTAACAGGTATTCCAAGGTCACTATCTTGATTTAAACTTAAAAAAATATTTAATAAGAAAATGTATCGAAATATATCGCAATTCTGGTGCATATACTAATATTTTAATAGATATAAGACTTAAATAACTAATCTAAATAGTTTTACGCAAAAAGTAATTGGTATTGTTATATTAAGTAATTGAAGATTCTTTAGAAGTATTTCAATTTTGTAATTTCACTTTAATTTGGACACTAAAATAAATACAATATGAAGAAATAACTAAAAAACAATGTTTCAATCAAGTGACAAAGCAGTTATTTATGATTTTAAAGAACTGAATTCCATTCTTTTTCCTGTACACGAATTACTATAAACCAAAAATGTTCCGCTATAGTAAATTAATTCTGGTTATATTAACTGTTACTGCTAACAATATTTGTTTCTATTTTCTAAATTAATACCAATATTACTCTTCTTAAAAAGGGTGTTGAAACTGGAAAATAACTTGGCACTGATTCACTTGGTTGAAAACCGTGAACTTTTTCAACAAGCTGGTTTGACCTCACATTGCAAGACCGATTTAGTCCTTCAACTCAAATTCTAAGTATTTGGCTTTCTTTCTGAGCAATTAGGTGTCCGCTTGAGCGTATACATGATTCACACTAGAATCGTCAGCTCTTGAGAGTTAAATCTTCAGTTATCAAAGTAAGGTTTGTTTAAAATGATCGGTATTGGCGGCTCGTGCATTTAGATTTGTATAACTTTATTTCCTTCTCCAAAAAGAACTCTTGCGGCACAGCCAATCAATGATCTACTACGGTTCTTCTTCTGGCTTGACTGGCCATGCGGCAATATGGATTCAAATTTAAGACCACCATCTTTTAAGCTAGAAACAGCAAAACGTGTTTTTGAAAAAGAAACGCGAGAAATGCATGATTGGACAATTTACACAAAAAGTAGGTAGCATGGAACTTAGCATACCATTAGTCGTTTCTAAGAGTTTCTAAAAGATGAAGAGGAAGCTCAGTAAGCTTTCTTTACAATAATTTGCATTTCAATATTTTAATTAAATCAATTTTATATTAACTTTATCATAATAAATTTTGCTCTAGTGGAAAATACTACTTGCAATTATATACAAATAAGTAATTCCTGCTAATGCCGAACCTTAGAATATGCTCAACTAATTTTATGAAATCACGCAAAACATCATGCAAGTATGAAAAGTTATCATACTTTATACTGGTAAGGAAAAAAAATTTAACGTTTCAACTGCTTGTCATTCTTATGAAACGCAACAAGCTCACTGACACATGATTTTCGCTATCATTAACAGAGAATACGTTGATTTTTTTTTTTTTTTATCATCTACAACTGGATACGAAATACATGTTACTTCAAATGAACCTTCATAAAATATTACATATTCAGAAAATATTACATTCACATTGTTTCACTGATATTAGTTTATAGATCGTGAAGTCTTTTTATTTTGAGTGGAGTTTCCAAACAGTCATGATCTTCATTAGCATCAATTGAAATTAGAAGTTTTATCTTCTTTCTATTTGGTTCTCAAGAAACGTAACATTTGCCTGTAAATAATATATATGTGTATGTAATATTCACCTCAGCTTTAAAGAACGTATTAATCACACATTCTCATTTTGAATCTCAATGAATAACCTCGCTTAACATACATAATTTTGTATTAGAATATTCGCTACCTATTTGAGACTAAAGTATTCAATGAAACGAAAAGTAAGGAGAAATTACAAATAAACTACATTCAAGAAATTTTTTAATAACACGCATAAGCATAAATATTACAAGTTTATCAAAATATCTTTTCTAAGAAAAACAGAATGACAAAAAAAATCATTACCCAAAATGTTCTCAAACAATTCAATTAAATAATTATTACATTAAGATAAAAAAAATAATACAGTACCTCATCAGCAGAAAATATCCTTTTTTATTATAGACAAAGTAAATGAAATTATATGCCAGTATCAGCTTGAGATTGTGCTGCGTGCCAGCAAATAATTCTTCCTGTTTTCTTTTAAAAAAGGCATGCAGAAAAGAGAAAGCTAACTTGATAAAAAGTAAAATCCTTTATGTCGAGTAACTGAGTTATCATTATCTCATCCGGCCTAAGGTGCCAGAGGGATGATGTAATTAGATTCGTCGTGGCAAACCGGCTGAAGAGTAAGAAACAATCTTCAAAATAATGGTAAACTGAGCACGCGCTGCCACGACTGGAATCCCATTTCAGGCTTAGATTAAGAAGAAAAAATACGCACATATGAAAGAATTTTTAAAGCGATAAGGTTTAAAAATACAGCTGATATGCCAAATGGTCTCCACTTTAGCAATCAAGGGATATAGTTCTGTGCCCTACTCACTGAATATGGCAATGTTTCACTCGACCATTATGCTACTTTGTCTATAAGCTTTAAACTCGTCACACTATCTCTAGGTCAAAATTGCTACTCCAAATGTGATGAGCTCCTGTTTCTATCTTCAGGAGAGTCGCAAGGGTTATCGGCTGAAATATCGATGATAAATGATGCTTTATGCCTTTCACTGTATCAGTTATTCTATACAACTGCGCAGTTGAGCAGACTTCGAAATCTGTGGAATGACATGTAAAGTGATATGAAATAAAAGGAAAAATGATCTCCTAGATAAGGCTTGTGAAATTACTAACTTGTGTTTACTCAAATTAAAAAAGAAAAAAATCAACCTCTAAAAATATTTATTAACGAATTCTAATCACGTGGCTTCAGAAATTTCGTAAATCGGACTAATGTACATTTAAGACTGATATATAAATATAGATTGCACATAAAATCACAATTCAAATTACTAATTTGTGATTTTATGTGCAATCTATATTCTATTCATGAAACTGAAACAATTTTAAATATTTTAATAAAGTAATTTAATTGTTTCAACTATAATTATGCATGAATTTCTAAAAAATTCTAAACAAAATAAGTGGCAAAAAAATAATAAATAAATAAAATAATAAAAAAATTTAAAAAAACTTTTCTTTATATAACAAGTTTTGTCCTTTTTAGATGAACTTTAATGAATTCTTCACTTGTTTAATCGGAGAACAATTAACGTTAACATATACTTTATCTTTAAATGTATCTAAATAATTTTTTTATTTAAACTTATTCTGTGATTGAATTCTACTTAGTCATAATATAATGAAATAATAAAATATTACTAATACAATCAATATATTGAAAATGTCTATTTGAAAATAATTAACGTTTCAAGTTCGGTAAATTATATATATGTATATATAACTTTGAAAACAGGGACAAAGGCTGTCGACTCTTCAACTGCTATATTTTTTCCTATTTTATTTTCGTTTTATATTTATTCATTCATACCTTTTCCCTTTTCTTCCCCAGGCAGGAAATTTCTTTTCGATCTCCTCCCTATTAAAAAAATAGTGAGAAAAAACTGGGGTGGAAAAACTATAAAGTCGAGTCGAGTAGAAAATCGCAAGGTGACTCCAAGGTCAAATCAGTCTGCAGGAGCGCAGCAAGAGAATTATTTTACACGAGCGAATTATTTTATATGCACTTGTATTTTCTTAAATCATAATTTATTTTTTGGTGCTAAATAATTAAAAAAAGAAAAGATTAGAAAAGATTATGCTTTTAAAGTAGCAATACAGGATAAAAATGTGTTTACATGCAACTTACATTTTAACTGTAACAAATGTATAATCATTAAATGTCAAAAAGGTCCTAAAAAAATTATGAGAAAAACTACACTAGCTCCTGAACCTAGGAATTACTGAGACTTTCCTCGATTTATTAACATATTAATAGAACTTTTTTTTTAAATTTTCGAAAGAGGCAAAATTCGAATAAAGCCAATTTAATATTTTTTGATTACACAGATTCATAAAATTTATGAATCTCATTCTACGAATTGAAAAAAGCATTGGTATAACAAATATAAATACAGATATAATTAAAGAATTATAATTTTAAAAATTATTAGTAATACCTATTAATGTAGGTATCAAATCAACAAATATATTATAGGTCTTATAAACTTTTCATGGTTCATATAAATTAAGATTTACGTTTTTAAAATTTATTGATTAATGAATAGTAGATAGCAACAGTAAGAAAAAAATTTTCGTCATACAAAATTAACCATCAAAATTACTTCAGGGAAAATGCAAATAACAAAATGATAGTTATAGGACTAAAGTATTGTATTGGAAATAAAAGCGTTAATTTTTCAAGAGATTAGGAAACATAGGTACTGAAAAATCAGTACTCAGAGTAACCACTAGCTGCATCCGACTGATTGGAACTGCAATACTGCGATACGATAATTCGCAATTCCTATAGACTACAATTCGATCTCTATCAAAGTCAGAAACATGCTGGTAAGCAATTCGCCTTACACGAGGCATCACAGCAGCTTTCCATCAAGCAATAATGTTCAAATACAATTTGTTTAAAAGAGAAACCTGATGTGTAATTCTTCTTTAAATGTAATACAGTCACCTAATTTACATGAATGCATTCAAACGATAGTTATTTGTACATGATAGCATCTTCTTTCTGCCAAGTAAATTTCACAAGTATGGCGTGTACCATTCTTGATAACAAATCTAATGGCTAGCAGTGTAGGTAACTCGTAATTTTATTTTAGGCTCTTTCCGTGAGAATTCAAAAGTCATCGATCTCGAAATTAATATGTAAATTATATGTGCATGTAATGTGTATGCAATATGTATAAATAATATAATATGAATAAATATGTAAAAAAATGCAGTAAAAAATCCCAATGTTTCTAATAAATGATATTTTCTTTACTTGTAAAAATATTTCTAACGATATAAAATATTTACATACTATTTTCCAACTTGATCAGATTTTGAACATTTAGAAATTATAGCAATGGGTAGAATTGTTAAGTTTATTTTAAATAATTAATCAATATTTCATTTTTAAAGTGAAAACATTTGATATGAAAGCACCATATTTCTATAACCAGAACTAGCATAACTTGAAAATAGCCTACTTTTAGTAACTCATTGCAGATGTAACAGACTTATATTAAGAAAAACGTTTTGGTGACATTAATTATTAAGTAATTGAGGAGCAGAAATTTCGAAGTTCTTCATTACCTAAACAAAAATATTTGGTAAAAGACTCCGAAAGCAAGTGGAAATATAACTCAACCCCAACGATCAAAATGCCCTTGACTCATGAAGAGTCACAGGTAAAAACCACGGAGGGAAGAGGATCGAACACGGGGAATGTCGGACAACGTCTGGTGGGGTCGTGCAGATCCTATTTCAAAAGGAATGAAAGCAGCCGATCCAGCGGAAATATCGCACCTCCGCAACTATTATATAGGCAGGAGGAAAATATATACATAAAAAATGAAAACGCAAAATAAAAAAACAAGGGACCAGGTGGCACGAGGGAAAAAACCATGATCTTTCCGGTGACCTTGCTGTGCCCTTTGAAGTTAGTGACTTCATTGTCCTTGCGGTGTGCTTTCCCATGATCTTTCTGGATGGGAACTGGAGTACAAATATTTGTTAGATCAAACGAATGGTAATGTTTACCATCTAATTATACGTAGTATCGTAAGTTTGTAATTAGTTTAAAAAATCATTTCAGAATAAGTATTCTTTTATCTCATAGAAATAAAAAAGATATAAATTAAAAACTAATCTATCTCTTTATGTGGTTTCGATCTTTTCATCATTTTTCTTAACAGAAAAAATCTACTCTCATGTAGATATAGCTATTAATAAGCCAAAAATCTCTTCAAGTTCCATCCTAAAATTTGATACTTGAATTAAATATTTTTATATTTTTTGATATTTTTATTGTATTATAATGTGACACATAAAAAAAAAGTCCGTAACTCTAAAACAATGAAAGAACAAAATACTCGTTAAACGTTATTTTTCTGCTCTATTTAAATTAGTTTCAGAATTTTAAATAATTTCTAATGCTTAAAAGTAATAAAATATATAATTTTAAACCTTCAAAAAAAGGTAGAAATGTTGAAATACGCTTAAGAGAAAGATTTAAGAATAAACATTTCGTGAAAAACTAAAGCCATAAATGCTTTTTTTTTTAAATTTTTTTAACTTATATGTAAGCCGATACTACATTAATAAAGTTGCACATATTTCTAATAAAGACATACACATAAAATAAAGGTTAATAGATTAAAATACATCAAATATCCAGAGTATACTTATGTGTATATTATATAAATACACATAAAACAATATTTTTCAAATTAATTATTCACTCTTATTGACCACCAATATTTGAAATTATACCAGCGAATATTAAACAGCTACTTATAAAAAATAAATAAAAATTTCCATACAAAATGAAAAGAAATTTCATTTTATAAAATAATGAGGGCTACAGTTTAGATTTTTGCTCTCTCCTTTAACTTTCCAATTATGTTTTTAAAGATGTTACTTTTCAGTTTTTCTTTTGTAATCACATGAATGCTAACATAATTGTTTCATTAGAATATATACTTTGGGCAATAAATCATTTCATGATTTTTAAGATTGAGTTCACCTAACACATTTGGATGTAATATTTCATTTAACAAATCAACTGTTTCAGAAAATAAATATAAATTTCATTTTTATTATTGCTTAAGATTTGAAGAGGAACTACTTCTTTTTTATTCAATTATTTGCATTTTCCTAATTTCACTACTTTGAAAATTCAAATTAATTCGAGAGAAGGGATGATACATTTTTACGTAACTAACGTGTCTTTATGAATCCAAGTTGGAACAATCATTAATAAAACCTGCTAGGCGCTTTAAAACCATACCTATATGAATTAACTTACTGTGAAATCTGTTCTTGAATATGTTCTGAATTGTGTGATAAGATTTTAATTAAATACTGAATTTGTATTTAATTAAAATCTTATCACACAATTCAATTAAAAAAAATTCGATTTGTACAAAAAGATTAGAGTTAAATATATCTTGTGATGGCAGTACATAACATAACAAGAGAAAAACAGCTTATTTATACGTATAATTTTTAATGGTATAGAATCGTCAAAGTGTATTATTATTTGTACATTGGCATTAATACTGCACAGTAATGATTCATAATTTGAATATTTCCTCTAATAATAAAATCTGAATATACAACTAAAAAAGTGTGTAAAAATATGAAAAAACTTTATTATTTGTTGAACTGTCAATTGATAAAAAAAACAGGGGAATGTGAATTGGCAAAAAATATAACATCTTCATCCAACACAGATAGAAGCGGCTTATGAAAAGCTGTTCATAATTTAAGTATTTTTTTTTTTCGTGATAACACGTCTAAGAAAATATAGCAAGCCATTAATAATGACTGATAAATGGACACTTCCTCATCTTAAAGTTTGTAAAACAGGAACTGTTGCGCAGAAGAACTGTTGATAAAATTTTAAGAGATTGTCAGTATAAACGCATATAAAAGAACATTGTTTATTTTCGCCATTGAGATAGAATCGAAAAAATTAAATATATCACAGATTCTGCTCTTATTACTTCGTAATAATATTGCTAGCTGTATTTATAAGTTAAGTGAAGTGCACTAAAAAAAAAAATATCGTGAAGGTCATTTCAAGGTCAATGAGCAAAAATGGATTAAACACTAATAATAACCGGTTTTATGCTTTTACATTTCTATATTCATCCTAATAATTAAATATAACACCTAAAAATGTTTGATAATCATCACTTGGTATAAAACTATTTAAAATGTTAAAAAAAAGTAAAATTAATTAAAGGAAAATAACAAAATTAAAAACTTAAACTTTAATGGAAGCCTTCTGTCACATTTTGGATTAGTAAATAATAAAGAAAAAAATAATTAAAAAAATATTTAACTTATAATGCGTAACAACGCTGAGTGTATAGGTGAATTATTCTAAAAGGATGATGAACTCCGCGTAAGAAGCGAGGGCTGTTTTGAATCGTTTGGATCTAACACTGAGCGTGCGTAGATTGATGTGTGGATAATTTCCTTTCCCAAACGACTGAGCGGCTGTATCAGGAATGACCTTGTCTCTCCACTACCCCTTTCCTCCTGCTTCTCCCAAGCCAGACAATCGAGGCATTGATTCGCTCACTGGCATACCTGCCTTCCTTTCATTTCACTTCAAAAGAAAAAGAGTAAAGGAACAGCAGAAAACTCGATGGAAAGAAAATGACGCACGGAAAAGACCTAATACTAGTACCTTTTTCCAGAGAAGTTTATTGCACTGACATTGCGACGGATTGCAAGGGCCCTGAAATTTTGGCGATTAAGTACAACTCTTGCTATACTCTAGTTGGGATTTGTTACATAAAAGGATTCACCAAAACATGTTTTGAGAATAAAGAGGACTTTAGAAATTAGAGAAACCCCACAGAGAAAACGGGCATATGTTTCTAACAAAACATCTGTAAAAGATAAGGAATAAAAAAATTAATACGAAAACAAACTCTCCCATTGTTTGATACTATCAATAAAAAAAAATAATAAAATAAAAAAAACTAGCTGATTAAGGAAAAACTAAGTTGTTTTAAAAATTCGATTAAATGGTAAACACAATTATTTTAAACATGACTTTTATTTCTACTTATTTCAATTTTATTTGAGTACAAAATATAAGCAAATTTGAAAATGCAAAATAGTCTTCAGTATTTTCCAACGTATTTTTAACATATCCCTCTTCCTATCGATGTTATAATTATAGAAAGCAATACGTCTTTAGTACATAATTACGACTTTTTCGTTTTAAAATATATAAGATTTATGTAAGAAGTTGTAACAATAAACAAAGCCGTTTAAACCAACTTTAGTGACTCAAAAAAAGAAAAGAAACATTATTATTTTTTCAATAATTGTCATTTGCAATCATGCGCATATTGAAAGGCCATTAAAATGCAAAAAACTTTAACAACAAACACTATTTTTTTAGTAATCAAATTTCATTGACGATGCTGCTTATTTTTAAAATATTCGATACAACTATCTGGTGACGCAGTTCAACAGCTATGAATACATTGCCGTAACTAACTTCCCCCCGGTATATTTTTAGTTGGTCGACAGCTGTTGGAACAATTGAGGAAGACAAAAAATAGTTAAAAAAGTAAATAGGTTTTATCAAAAGAACCTTCCTTTTGCGCAACAGAACTACCACCATACATTCACATAAATTTTATCGGTTGCTTCATTAATTACTCCAATCATTTAAAGTGTCGTAATATATAAATAAGTATGCGTTTATAAATCACTTCCATGATTATTGCAAGGAAGGCATCAAGGTCATACATTCAGAGGAATGAACTAAGAAAATAACAAAAATAAAAAACAAATTCTCGCAATTAAAAACAAGGCGAGTTCGGAAATAGTAAACTATACTCAGAGTATTGAGTTAATTGGTCTTATGCCGTCATTTTCATTACATTTAATAAATAATTATGCACATTTTTTTGTTCACGAGAAACTCTTTTCATAAATATTTAGACATAATTTTTTTTAGAAAAATGATGGCTGATATTTGACACAATTAATATTAGAAGTGATTCAAAATTAAGAAAAATTGAGACTTTAGATTTTTTTTGGCCAAAAGAAATTCTTTACAACAAAAATGTAAAATATTTTAATATAAAATTTTTTTAAAGATATAGAACCATGTTGCACAGATTTAAGTACCACAGTTTTTCAGTAAATCTGCTCAAATATTAACTGATGATGTGTACTTTCATAGAACTCCTTCACACTGATACTTGAATTGTTACGATTGTTCTTTTATTAATGAATGAAAATAATATAATAGAGCGTAAAATTTAAAAGCTAAATTTTAGCAATGTTTTTTGTCTAATATTTTTTTTAATGGAATAAATGCTTAGGTTCATGTTGAAATCATGATGTTTTTTAAAATAACGTGGCTATTATTTGTTTATGTGTGTTATGTAATTTTTTAACAATCGTATAATATATGATTTCCAAATTTTACTCGAATTAAGAAGTTGTAATGATAAGCATAGAAAACTATTTCTCATACTCCATATTTTCACAACTCTTACACAAAAATTTTTGAAAGCATCTAGAATTTTCTTGTATTTAGAATTATTTCAAAATTTGAGCTCTTATTTAAGAAAGTTAGTACGGAAATGATTTCACCATTTTTTAACTTGAATTTAATAAACTTAATCAAACACCATCTAAATTTTTTTTATCAAAATATTTATAAAAATTGAATTTTCACTTATTATGGAAATATCTGTGAGTCCCAACTGCGAAAATATATTACTACAGTTTTTATCTTGTTTCGGTCACTATAATTTACTCACTTTTTTGTAAAAAAAAAAAAAAAAAAAAAAAAAAAAAGATCTGGGTTATTTTTAATTTCATTTTGATCTTAACTTTCAATATAGGAGAACAAAATTAAATTGATGACACAATTATTTCTGATTTGCTGAATTAAAACTACAGAATGGAAAGTGGAAAATTTCAGAAAAGTTAATAATTTTTGCTCGGATTGTGGAAAGCAAATACAAAATTTAATAAAATACTGAATAGAATAGAAATTGGCAAAAAAGGCGTGCATAAAAAGAAAAAAACTATCATAGACAAATTTTAAAATTCATATTTTTTTTATAACAGGAAAACAATTCTTTTTACAAAAAAGTCTAATGTTAAATTCATTTGTAAAAATGGAATAATACTAAAAAATGCATTATCCCATTTATTTATTTAAAAAAATTTCTTCTTTTGTAACTCAAACTATTTTTGTATTTTTCATGGTATTTAAATAATGCATTAAACGATATCTAACATTGAATTGAATGTCTGTCAGACATGCAAGTAGGATTCGCAGGAATAAAAAATTTTCACGTGAAACGGATGTCTAATAAGGCACTTTCAAAAGATTGAACTTCTTATGAGCTATTATACCGATCTTCAAATCCAAGACAGCTGTGCGATTGAGAGTCGATGAAAATCATAAAACACTTTTCAGATTAGATTTGGAGCTATTTCAGCACTACCGATTTCACAATTTTATTCTTTAGATGTAAAATATTTCAAGTAAAATAAAAGGTGGTTGAATTTACCTTTGTTTTTCCATCACACGAAATGGTGTCCCATTTCAAGGAAAAGATACTTTTACAAAACAAAAAATGAAACAGATGAGCAATTAAAAAGTAATACATAAGAAAGATAAGAGCAGCAGTAGTATTTTCCACTTTAAAAAATTCCTGTTACATTTTAAAAGTCAATAGTGTGATGACAGCAAAAAATGAAAGAGGTAATGGTACTACAGATTATTAATGATAATTCATAAGTGTGTGAGTTTCAGATTAACAGCAGCAGCAGATTTATCATTCGGCTCTTAATTCTTCGTTTAGTGTAAAAGAAAGAAAGTTATATTCATGTGAATAATTAATCATATTTAATTTTTATAATAAGATATTTAACGATGGAGATACGAGAATTATAAATTCCTGAATCTTTGTCACCTTTTTCTTAGTACGAAGCTCATAAATTCCAAAGAAAAAAATCATTAATTTTTTAAATTTATATTTCAACCAAAATGAGTCTTTTTTCATGTTTAATTTTCACTTTTAACAAACGTATGTAACAAGCGTAAGTGTATTTTAGAAACATTATGGTTTTCTTTTTTTCAATTTGTAACTTTATTACAAAATTTATTTGTATTATAATTTCGTACATATTTTTTCCAACTTTTAATAACATTTATGTAATTGTTATTTCATTAATATTATAGTTCAAATTTTTCATATTTTTATATTAAAAACCGTCCGAACTATCAATTAGAATAAAAAAATTTCGAAAAATATTAGTTTCATCATTTTCACAACAATGACATAAGTAATTCAAGGTGAATCAGTTAAAGGAGATCATTTCGCATTAAATACCATAACAATATGCGAAAGTTACAGTAGAAAACAAGGGTAAGAAAAAAGTCTCTTCCTAAGAGTTTTAAATATTTAGGAGGAGAAACTTGTATTTGGAAAGTAGTTGAAAAACTTAGAAGTGATTATCAAGAAGAGACACGAATAACTACTTTGGCATGACGAGAGTTTACATTTTGATAGTTACATAGTGAGTACAATTATCTCTTTTTATCGGTTTCTAAAAATGGGAGAAATAAATAAAAAAAAAGAATAAAAATAATGAAACCTCATCCGACCGACTGACAAACCAGTTGAATCTGGCCTTGCCCAGACTGGTTACCAGACATTGTTACGTTTACAAAATAGGGTCTACAACGGAAAAGAGTTTTTATCCTACGGCTTTTTTCGATTGCATTGAACTTCTATAGTTTGATAAGTCAATGAAGCGATGCAAATGAAATTCGATTAAAGTATACAGAAAATAAATAATAATAAATGAAAATTGAATATCTCTTGATAAGTTACTTTTTAAAGAATTTGACATTCGTCCTCATTTTAATCGGACAATCACGTATCACAATGATTCATATTGAATACTATGACAATAGAATGGGAAACAATTGCTGTATTGTGTAGTAGAAGTCGCAATACTTGTTCGAAATTATGATTACACATGCGTTATCTGCACAAAAGCGCAAGAACACTTTTCATTATACCACTTTTTGTAGAAAGATAGATTCTTCATATAATTATATATTAATATACTATTAAAACATATATTTCAGACAAAAATAATTACAAAAATAAACAGTAGAATAATAATTTACAAAAATATTCACTGTATTTACAAGTCAATATAGTAAGGTTTACACGAAAACAAACAACTCTATATTAATTTTTAGACGTTTTCGCAATAATTTAGTTTGGATTATTAATATATTTTATTTTAGATTTGAGTATCATTTTTTTATTTGTGTATTTATTACTAAATAAAGCATTTTATATTTATTTTTTTCAAGGTAGTTTTGAAATAGTTAGGGAAGAAGGATGTTAAAAACAACGAAGAAATAAAACAATGAAATACTTTTTTAAGGAAAGAATGTTTTTACTCTTGTACTGAAAATTGTGATTACATTTTTTATGAAGCATGCAGTTTGAATAATCAGTTACAACTAAAAAAATTCTTCAAAAAATTGTAAAAATCTAATTTGTTATCAGCATTTTATTTGCAAAGAAAAAGCAATTGATTGTCAGTTTTCCTAATATCTTTGAAATAATGTTCATATTCATTCGTTTCATTAACTTTCAGAACAGCAAAGTAGTCATTGTTTACTAATTTTAGCACTGGAAATTTTTGAGAACATAAAGAAAAATAATGCATATTCATATATATTTCATTTTATTGAAATCACCTTCCCTAAACATTTGATTCATAGTTGCTCAGGTAAAATATGCATATTTATTTACTGTTGTGTAAATTGTCAATTTTTTTATATAAATCTGAAATAAATTTTAACTATAAGATAACAACATTCAGTCAATTAAAGAATTAAATTCTAATGAAAACACACATCTTTTTAAATTTTACTAGTTTTATATTATAGTCACTGATTATAATAATTTCATGTTGATGGTAAGAAATTCATCCCACGAATTAATTAAGTTAAAATAACATATAATTACTTAAAAGATTTTCATGGGGAAGGAAAAACAGAATATCTTTTTGATATTATTTTATAATTAGTATGTTATTAATACAAATAAATTATATATAATATTATAATACGAATTATATTATATATTTTAATTAGTTTGACATTATTTAATGCTTAAAATTATTAGAGAAGAGAGCAATTTTTAAATCTATAATTTTTAAAATCCTTTAAATATAAAGAAAGTTAAAATAAAATTGATAAAATAAGTAATTTGTGTACATATACAAACCATGAAAAACTGAAACACTCAATAGCGTTTATAATTATGTGAATTCATACAATTTTTCAAAATAAGGCATTATCAAATATCATATTATTACTTAAATCAGACACATCATTTTTACTGTTCAATGAAAATCGGTTTAAAAACAGGAAAAAAAAAAAAGCTTTTTTAGTACATTTTTAACATATTTAATATATTTCGTTTCTTTACAATCATTTCATTATATTTATATTTACTATTGGAGATAAAATAGATTATAATCGTTTGTTAATAGATCGCTTTATGGTTGAATGTAATATAAAAAGCAAAAGCGTTTTATTTTCTAAGGCTATTTATGTAGTACATGAAGAGGAAAATTCCTTAAATAAATTTATACAGCAATAATAGTAAGTTGATTTCATTGAAAATCAAATTAGCACATTAAAAGTATTTCGTAAGACGTAGAATTCATGTATCAAAACAGTATTTCCTGTCTCGTAAAATCATTAAAAGTCGTGCGCCATTATTGGAATTCTTGTTAAATTGTTCAGATTATTCACCAACGTGACTTAACGCCATTAAAACAATCAATTGAAAAAAAAAGCATAAAATAAAATAACAAAAATATATTTCTGCCCAAAAGTGAACTCATCTACAGAAATTTGCAAACTATGTCAAGCGTAAAACGTGTATTTTAATTTCAAATGTAAAAAGGAAACGTGACTGAGGCCAACAATCTCTGGAGTATTTACGAAGCACGAAGTACTGAAGTATAAATAAAACTGCAGACTTACTTTGCATACCCGTCAAAGCCCACATTTAATCATAGATGCATGACCTAATTATGTAACTTGAAAGAAGCCCATGTGGCAAGGTACGCGACTCAAATTTCGAAGGCTACTTCTATTTTTTTCACCTTGTTATAAGATAGAAAATGTTTATCTCTAATTACTGCGTCAACCGTAACATGTACACAAATGCTTCATTTGTTTACTGCTCAGAACAGAAGGTTATTTTAGTATTTCACTTAAATCGGTTTCGAGCACAAGTGAACTATGATTGGGAATTCTTAAATAACTTCTATAACAATAGAACATTGACGAACAAAGGAAATAACAACATCGATTGAATAACAGAATATTTTTCAAACATTTTTGGAAAATTCATTTTAATTTCACTCAAAAAAATTCTTAAAAATAATATAGAGAAATTATTTTTAAAATATGTATGAAATTGATATCATAGAAAAAACAATTTCTGTAAACAAGTGAATTTTTCATTGAAAGTTTTTCAGTATTTAAACAATTACAACGGAAACTGAATGGATTATTTATAAAAAAAATGCAAATTGATTTCTCAGAAAAGAAATAATGTATTCAAATAATGTATATGAAATTTATTGTATTTCTTTTCTGAGAAATCAGAAACGAAATACAATAAACAGATATTTCCTTTCATTCTACTCTATAAGTGATTTTTATCGATATCAAAATATCATGGGAGTAGACAACATTTTTTATTTCTTTAAGGAAAAGCATTTGATTAAATTTTAAAAAAATCATAATTCTTTTTTCATAAATAATGTACTTTTTCAAAACTGCATATTTATTATGTGTCATAAAAATTAGTTTTTAATTATCTATCATTAAATTTTAAAACACAAATGTTCAATAGAAATACAATCATTCACAGGACAGTTTTAAAAGAAATTCATAGTCTCTCAAATTTGTTTTCATTAATAGCCGATACATTTTAAATTATTTACCAATGTTAAAAAATTCCATATTTTTCTAGTCTTTAGTTTAACAATTGCATCAATTTTTACTTAATCAAGAAAAATTCTTAGAAAGAAAGTTTCAAGAAATTTTTAGAATACTTCGTTTTATTTTTCTATATTTTCAATTTTTTACTTTCGTTTAAAAAAAATTGAATATTTATTTCGATTTTAATTCAAATATTTAACATTATTCCTATGCCCTTAATACAGCAGTGAAAGAAATGTCAGCAATTTTTAGGAAATTTTTCTGCATTTTTAATTCACCCACAATTCATATATATATACTTATTATATATCAGAATAGCATTTTAATAAGATCCCCAGTAATACTGGATTATATTTTACTTTTTATACCAAAAAAGTTAGAAAAGTGATTTTTTTATCACGCATTCTAACTTTAAGTTAATTTAAAAGTATATAAAAAAATTCAGTAATAGATTACATAATGTAGTTTGAAAAAAAAAAAAAGAAAAACAATTTTAAAAAAATGACGAAAAAGAAACAAGATGGTTAAGACATTTAATAAGATACATGCAAAAACACTAATACTCTTGCTTTTAATTATAAAAGTTTCATTTTCAACATGTTTTTTATACAACACCTTACAGATCAATAACAGCCACCTTGGTCATATAATATTATTGGGCAATCAAACTTTACATGTCAAGGAATAGACATTTTATACAATTGAGAAAAATTTTGACTCTACTATATCATCACATAATAAAATAATTATAATTTGAAACAAATGGGATTTATTTTGCATGCGGAAACATGTAGTAGCAATATAATGCTCTGAGTAGTACTATAAAATTTAAGAAATACAATATACTATAATATATTTAATATAATAATTTGTAATTGTTTTAAATTAAGTTAATACTGATTAGTTTTTGAAATTAATGAAATAATGACAACATATTTAAAGGAAAAGTGAATTATCAATACAGATCAAATTATCTCCAATAAATTTTGTGAATAATGACAAAAATTAATTATAAACTCAAAATGAATTTTATAATCTGAAACATCGATACGTATTTTAAATATAAAATGCATACCTTCACATCAGGAATGCATTGAAATTTAAAATTTCACTAATAGTATTATTTGTATATATATATATAAGATAAATTTTCAGTAAAACAAAATATTACTAACTTCAAACAAAAGCAAGCAATGTGTCATAAAATGTATCCAATGAAACTCTATGTTCGATATTAAAATAATCGTTTTCTAATTACAGAAGAAACAAAGATGAAAAATTCAAGTAAGATTCCTTGATTATTAATGTGATTTTAAAGCAGCTGCTTTTTTTTTTTTTATCCTTTTTTCCTTTCGATTTTTTTTTCACGATCTATTGTTTGGATAGATGTTGTGTCTGAGTTAAGGTTTCTTATTGTGTGCAGTCAAGGGATCGTGATTTCTTTCGATTTCTTTCTTCTTATTATTAAAACTTGGAATACAATAGAGCTTGCAATAGACAGGGTAGAGTAAAGAAATAAACGCGCTCGAATTCTTAATATTCATACTAAGATATGTCATGTACGATGTCATGAAGGAGATTATATATATGACTAGAACACCTGCTGAATTGAATTAATATATTTTTGACGAATACAGCAGTGCTTAAAGAGTTCGTTTGCTAATTTCAATTATTAGAAATATAGAGAGGTTGATTTGCATCACGTTCGAGAAATTAACATCAAGGTTTATAAAAGAAATAAATAGTGCAAAAATGTTCAATCAAATGAAGTTATAAACTAAGTATCTTAATAAAAATATTGCAGTTTAATAAGATGCCAGGAAAGTTAATAAGAGTAGTTATTTACTAAACGTAAAACACGATTTTATCGATCAAGCTTTTAGGGCATATATCTGCAGTAAAAGGGCCAAATAATCGATAGTAGCAAAGGATCGTTTTTATGCCATTACAGTTGAAACAAATGGAATGCGTTTTAGTGGTTTTTATGGTTTTTCATATTTCCGATTATGCGCATTTCTCTGTATAATGTAATATGAAGATGCCGATTTCTTTTTTATTTAAATCATTTTTATAATTCCTGTCGTAATAAATATAAAGTTAGTGAAAAATTTAGAACATATTTTAATATATACATATATATTATAATTTTTGCCTCTTAAGCGATTACTTTATAGATTAGGTTCTAGGGTAACTGAAGAAAATGTTTCGTAAAAATGTATTTCTACGAAACATTTTCTTAGAAGAATATAGAATAAGTACGTGCACGCAGTGCTAATATAAGAAACAAAATATGTGTTAAATGGCATTTAATATAGATATGCATCACTAAAATAATAAAATTTAAAGCTCTAAAAGTGCAAGCCATTTAGCATTTCTTTATTGCATTTTTGAAGCTTTTCGAACTTCATTAAAAACATAATACAGCATCATAACTTTAAATTATTGTCATAATAAAGGTTAACACAAGTAGATGAAGGTAAAAATCTCATCCGAGGTATTTAATTAGGTAAATTTTTTAAGAGAATTAGAAAGTTTCCTCCATTTAGGATAACTGATAATATTTTTCATCGTTTGGTACAACCTTATTTATATTTAGTTTTTGTTACATCCAAAAAGTTTATGATTTACGTCATTTTCTGTGAATAAAAAAACCAAGACAATGCACTAAACATAATAAATATTCATTCTATAACTAGGAAAATGCTTCATTTTATATCTATTTGAAAACTGAGTATTTGTAATAAAATGTGCATAATTTTTCATGGTTATGTTAATATTTCATTTGCTCAATATGTGGTAAATTACATTTTCTGAAATATAAATAATAAAGTTTTAATATACAGAGCGAGAATTTAATAACAAATATATAATTAATATTCAAACAAGTTTAGTTTTGGATTAACTTTTACTAAATAATTTCAACTTATAGCACCATATTGAAAATCATTGTTAAATAGGATAAGTAATGTTTTTTAATCTGAGAGCCTTTGAACTACCGAAAAACTAATTTAATTTGAAAAAAAAACCCACAGTTAATAACAAATTACTTAGAAATAAATGATTTTAATCTCTGAAAGAGAGAGAGAAGAGAGTAAGGACGAAATATCTGAAGCACTTTCAAGAACCTTGAAACTTAAAATAATATATAAGCACTGCTCAAGGATTTTCGAAGACAGAGAAAACACTGGATATTTTTCTTTTTTAAAACTAGTAATTCCTCGGGGCCATTTTAATTGTTTTAATCATTTTCAATCATTTAATAAATCATTATCAACCAGTAATTTAACATTTTTAAATTGACAAACCAATAAAATATAAAAATGAACATCTTACAGAAAGCTATAATTCATTATTGAATATCAGAGTCAAAATACGCTAGGATGATTCCAAATACAAAGGCACTAAGAATAATAAAAATCAAATATTTTACAGAGATATTGTTCAACTTCCCATTACTACTATTGCTGAGTCGAATTGAAGTGTATTAAATAGGCAGGCGTTTATTACAACAATCTTTGTGGACATTGTATCTAATTAAGATTAGATGATATTCTATAATAATTTTGCATCTAATTAATGACAAAAATGTACTTGGTATTTGATCCTTTTTATCACAAGTGAAACCCCGTATAACGACCATGAATGAAAATCGTTGAATTAGTAACAAATTGTAAAAGGAGGACACAGAAAGGAAATGTTAAGCGAGTTGGCAGTGTTACTTTCCACGACTATCATCATCAGTAAAATTAAGTTCTGTAATTTGTTCAATTTCACGATCATCACATTCAATTCATACTCCAAACTGCGTTTTTACAAAAAAAAAAAAAAAAAAAAAATTATTGTAAAATTTAAATTTAAAAAAAAATGAATTAAAATATTTGAACTTGGATTAGTACAAACATATTCTAGTAACATATGTAACTCGAATTGCATAAGATTATAAGAACATTCATAAGACAATCTGGATTCATTGGTCACATTATTTTGATTGCTTTAAAGGGTTTTTCAGAAAAACATTTTATTCATAATTGAAATCTCTCCTCGCCACTTAATTTATTATGAGGTAAATGTAATGATAAATTATAAACCAAGTATTTTGTGTGGAAAGCATTAAAGAAATAAATTAAAATATTATAAATGATTGAATCCAGAGTGTACATTATACGTAATGTACAAACATATCGAGATATAATTTCTAGATTTTATGTTATTATTTTCATATTAATATGACATCATCAAATCCCATTTTAATTGCCAAACACTCAGAAATAATTAATGTGCAATTATAACTTTGTTATAAACACTATTAAAAAATTTTCGTGCTTACCTCACCGTTTGCTTTAATTTAAAATTAATGAAAATGTAACGATCTGTTCGAACCAGGAATCACAATCAACCAGAAAATCAATAATAATCACAATCGATTAGAGAAATATAGAATAAACGATGATTTTCAAGGATTCATAATTACTATATATATATATTAAGTTCATTTTCTTAAACTTTTAAATATTCTGTTAAAAAAAAAAGTAATTTTTGAAAATATATAAATGAAGATTCCTACGATTTCCTATGCTGTAGCTCGTTAAACAAATTTTTTTTTTTCGAAAGAAAATAAACGTACTTACTAAATAGAGTATTAATCCTTTATAAACTTCCGGAAAAATATTGTTTCTAATTGACACGGCACAAATTAGCCACTAGATATAGTTTTTTAATTTAAGGCACGGATCTTAAAAAAATCAGAAGAAATTCAAAAAAATTTCCCAGAGGAGAAAACCTGCACTAATATAATATTCACCACCACAACACGAAACCAAAAGCTTTACTAAACGTAATCCATACAAAAACCATTGAATTCGAAGTTCTTCTCCTACTTTTAGGGTTGCCATTTGCAAACTCTTACTCTTGTCGCCAATTTGGCATAAGTTAATAATTCAAAATCGAGGTAAACAAACTGAATAAAACGTTTTACTGATTTTCTTTTTGAGCTCAAATGTAGAAATAAGTAGTTTCTTTTGCTTGCTTCTTTTTTTGCATTTGAGTGTATTAAAATTCTTAATTATAAAAATTTAATGTTAATTTATTTGTTAAGTTATAAACACACTCACTTCTAATATAATGCTTAAATTTTTTTGTTTATTAAAAGATTATTCGTTTTAACAATTTTAGACTGGTGACAAAAATTGTTCATAAAATCATTAGTTCATAAAAGGGGTAAATATATAAAACCCTATATAGTGCATAATATATATCTTTTCTGCTTAAAATAATTCTTTTTGCGATTAAGCACAGTGTATGCTATAGAACTTAATTAGTATGCAGTTAAAATGATGTTCTACAAATTTTATTGAATATTAAACTTTAAAAAAAAACGTTAATTTTATTTATTTTAATATTTTATTTTATAAAAGCTTAAATAGCTTTTATTTTTGTTGACAGCCTCAAAAAATAAAAATAAAACAAATACTGATTTAAAGACTCGTTTTATTTGTGTTTGTGAAATTTCCCCCTTCAACTTAGTTGAGGATTCTCACTTTTTATTGTTTTATACAATTTTTATTATAATTTTATATAATATTTTTATTGTTCCCAGCCTATATTTATTTTTATATCAATTTGTTATTGATTTTCAATAACTCTGAAATAAAACGTTTTTGGTGCATTTATTCACACTTCCATAAAGTAAGCATGGAGCAGCAAAATTCGTAAAAATTTTCGATACGTACTACTCGTCACGTCAATCAAAATAGTACATTCATTGAAACATAACGTGCGTAAAAAGTATAAAATAACATTATTTTTTAAACAGAACAAACAATTATATAAAAATATGCTCACAGTATGAATTTTAACAATTTGTAAGATGACGCCATATCGTAATCATTAACAAAAAAGTCAAAACAAACACAAGAAATGGTGAATCTAATAGGATATGTGAGAATTCATATTGCTAACAAAGTTTATCGTATGTGACCATGTTTTCGATGAGGTGATTAGCCACCATAGTAAAATAACCACCATTCCTCTTGAAGAGCAGTTTCAATGTCTATGAGGGGGGTTGACGATAGGAAATGTGATCGCACAACAAGACCGAGTATACCCTAAAGATTTTCAATTTGGTCGAACGAGTACAGAGATCAACTTAGCTTAATTAGGCGACGGGGAAAATTTTTGAGGGCCCGCTCTGTTTCTCAACTACAATACATAAAGAATAACAATAAAGAAAAACATGAATAGGAATAATGAATGAAACATTAAGGAATTTGAACATGTATAATTAGAAATTCAATGCAACAGAGAGAAATTATAAATAGTTCAGAAATATAAATTCATATCCTTGTTTATATTAGGGCGAAATTCAGCTAAAATATTATATATTATATTAATTAGACGCCCGTATTTTTGTAAACGTATCGCATTTTGAGATAAGTAAAAATACAGGCTTTTGAGTGTCCAAATTTGTCAGTTGTAAATGCAAACATTTTGCAGAATTCCACCCTAAAAACCCATGGATTTACGAAATATAGATTTTTGTGCTCATACAATAGATTAATGAGGAAGCTAACATAAAACTGATGGATTTTACACCATGCTGACATTTTATTTTTTATTTATTTTTTTTAAAAAAAAGCTTAGTAAAGAAGAAAACGTAAAATAGGAAGTAAAATATTTGATTTGCGAGCTCCCACTGATATGGGACCCGGGGCAGCTGCCCCATATGCCCCTGTCAAGCTCTGAGCGAGTACGATTAACTCTCCATATGCCATAACTCGAGGTAATCATAAACAGTGGCAACTCTATCGGTTTTGCAATATCAGTACAAAAATAAAAGTATTACCAATCAATAAAACATATAGTTCTACAATAGAGTCTATGAACTCATATTACAATTACATATGGCCTTCACAGAACATCGTCTGCAGATATGTAAATTTGTGTGAGATTCCAGAAAGAGAGAGAGAGAAAGCTCTTCCCTCCTTAGCTCATATTAAATTGGTTAATATTATTGGACAGATTACTTGTGGCTTTTGGTCAATAGACTCATATATTTGTCGTGTATTTTTAAGGCAATTCTCGGCCGGCACAGCCTGCTTAATGAGGTACCTGGGTCATGAGAGTCCCATCCTCTTCTGTAACTATTGGAGGAGTTGCGAATATAGCTGCAATGAAGGATATTGATAGGCATATGATTCGATGCTAAAATTTAGTAGACGCAGTTAAACTAAAATTTTTGCTAAGTGAAAAATTCCCTATTAAAGATTTAAATATTTAATTTAAATTGAATAAAATTGGTTTAATTAGGTAATATATATATTAATTAATTTTCAAAGAAATATTTGAGAAAATATTTTTAAGGCTAATTTATACTCATCCCTGAGCATATAATACTGCTTCAATCAGACACATTATATTTATATATTAGCAACAACAATTTCATTGTAACCCTCTTGATAGAACATATAAAGGAATACAGAATCGTGGAATCTGAATATACAATGCATTACTATGTAGTCATCAGCTCACAATAATAGGAAACATCGTATTTCCAATGCATGTTGTTACATATGTGGTGGTTACTCTTTGGTTCCATATAGCTACAACATTATTGATCATCGCAATCTTTGTGTGACCGAAAATAGGTCCTTGGATTATTGTGTAGATAGTTTAGAATGATTTTCATATGACGGTAAGGTAAACGTCAAACAAAAAAAAAAAATTGAACAGCATTTGTAATTTATTGGTTTGTTTCAATGCGTCTTACAGCACACTAGCTCGGAGAAACTTCCATATTCCTCTTGCTGAAGCCAAGAAAACACGTTTGTCTTGCAAAAAAAAAAAAAAAAAAAAAAAAAAAAAAATCTGGATAAAAGCTTAAGCAACTTTTGTCTGTCCTTACATGCAATTCTTGCAATGATGCACAATGATGGCTTCTTATATGATTGCTTTTGATCGTTTCTCGACATGTAACCATAAAATATTCTTATACTTGTATCTATTTTTGCAACGTATTGTATATCCTCTGCCTTTCAGAATGACTTCCAAAAACTAATATTTTTATCTGATTGCTGATTTTTTAAAAAGAGAATGTAACCAGACTTTCATTTTCACAACTATTTATTCCTTTGATTTCTATATTTATTTCATTCATTTTTTCTGAAAATATCTATTTTGAATTTAATTATATCAAATATAAGAAAAATGCGAGTTTTTTTAAAAAAAAGAAAATCTACTGTATACTTATACAGAACCACTAACATAAAAATTGACTGAAGATTTTTGATTTAACAAATTTGAAATTGATTTAACGACTTACTGCAATGCTGGGAAGAAATGGTCGATATAGAATTCATTGCGCCACCGTTGTTTTCGATATATTAAATTTCGAAGACCCTTTACCTGAAGAGTAAGACAAAATCATTTTAAATAATAATCTACTTTCTCTCTTCTGGTGTATAAGAATGATTTAAAAAACGCAATCTTTCAACTGGCTCCACAAACATGAAGTTCAAACGATTTAACTGAAACTGTTTGTTTCATATTATGAAAAACTGTGCATCATATTCATATTATGAGAAACTACAGATAATATGATCTGGAAATATATTGGAGACTATAAGAGACTATTATCCTTGCTGTCTTTCCTAATTTGTTTTTACTGAACTTTGTTTACGTCCACTTTCATTACACTCAAAATAATTGAATGTGTTTATTCCTTACACGTTCAATTGTATCTTTACCAATTTCTAACGATTCTTTGTGACTTAGATTAATTTATGAAGAAATATGATAAAAAGTATTAGAAATAAATAACTATATTTCAAGAAAGAAAATTTAAATTTGTAAAACTAATGGAGTAATATTTCGTTTTCTTTTTAAATATTTTATATATTTTGGTATTGAAACACATGAATTATTTATACAACATTCCAGTATTTATGAATAACATTCATTATGCATGAAATTTCGCTTTACTTTTTGAAAATAGTTAGCTTTATATTTCTGATTTGACTTTTCATTACAGAATTGATCTTACATGTTAAAGTTCTTCAGCGATACCTGATTAGGTTACTCACAAATAGTTTAATAATAATAAGTTTTCCTCACAATTTGTAACAAAACATCAGATATAAAAATATATATGTACCATTGCGATCACTAAATAACCAGAATCTTTTTTTATTAATGAATTTAATTATAATGAGTTCTCTTATATGAAGAGATAATGCCATCTTGAAATATAGACTAAAGAGTTATCTTCAAATAGTCATTTAAAATACTCGTGCATACAGACTTATTAATCTTTCTAACTTCAAAATTTGTTTGATCAGTTAAAAAATTATGTATACCTGTATTACAATATACAAGGAATATTTTATTATTACCATGGTACGGTTTACCTCCTTTTTAACATTTCACACATCGATTTCTCTGCGATCGAATGAGTTCAATTTTAAAATCATCAGAAAATACAACTTGGGACTATTTGTTTAATTTTAAAATTTCTTACAATATTTGTAACAAGATTTCTTATTTTATTTGCTGGGAGAAAAGAACAGTGGTTTATTACCATATATTCATTTTATTCCTTTCTCGTTCAGGCAACGCAACACCATTTCCGCATTTATTACATTTTTAAAAGTATCTTTAAAGTTTCTTGGGTAATCTGAAGACACTAACAATAATTTAAGACAGTCTCTCAAAAATCCCTATGTGCGTTTGAAACTTCTAGAAAAATTTCATTTCGATGAAATTCTATTTACTGAAATTCATTTATAATCTTCTTTATGATTTGCTTACTTGACTATTTGTCCGTTTGAACTCAACATTAGATTCTCATCACTTTTCATTAAAAACAATTAATGACTGAAATAAGTTTGCTTGATATGTTCATAAAAATATCAACTATAGTTTTAGAATACGCTTCTGAGAAAATTTATATAATATTAAATTCAGCAGTAAAATTTGGATAGTCGCAGATCAAAATGTCGCTTAATAACAAAGAAGTCAAAAAATGATAAGTTCGTCTGGGATGTCTGGGAGGTTCACGTCAGAAGATTCTCTACATTTGTCTCAATGGCATTTTTTAACTGACACCATTCATGTAGGGCATCGGCTGCTTATTAACGAATAATATTTTCGGTCGATATGGAAGCACTAAGAATGCCTAGCATCTACCGTAAACTATTTTCTGTTGGACTACTACCGGATGCCTGCAGACTTATTGATCCATCCTTGAAGTTACTCTGTAACAACTTTTGCTCTTAAAACAGAGCACTGGAGAGCATAATATATAATTTATACTTAAGTGATTTTAATTGGTAATTCGTCAATAAATATTGTTATTTATTAGTTAAATTATTAATTAAGATTATTTTATTTATTCCACAGATTAAACGAAATTATTATTTATTTAATTACACGTACACATATATATAATTAATATTCCAGCTAATCATATGAGTGTAAGTATTACATCCAGTTTTTTTGATAAAATAAAAGTAATCTCCTGCACTAGAAGTTAGAAGCAAAAGTTATGATAAAATAATTTAATTATAAAAATGAGGGAGAGAGTCCATTTCGAAAACTTCTTTTGATGATCGAATGATACTCAGTAGCTTTATATAAAGTTGCATATTTAAAAAAAAAAAAAAAAAAAAAAAAAAAAAAAAAAAAACTCTATTTGTTAATTTTTAAACAACAATTTTTAAATTTGAACTTAAAATTTAACTTAAATAAATTTTAAATATTAACTAATATGATATAATTGCTTATAATGGACTAATTATTATAATTTAACTTATTATTATCATGTTCATTTACATTTTTTTAGTTACGCATAGAAATTGTTTACTTTGTTACAATCTTCTTGAAACTAACACAAACAAAATGTCCAGGTAGATTATCAGTTTCTTCAGGTAACAAACAAGATTAAGTCTTTTGCTTGTAAACATTAGTCCAGCCAGACTGATCTGCTTGATAAGGAAGCTCTCCCAAAAATTCAAAACATATTTTTTAGAGATTTGTCATTCCAGAAAATCTAGAATATTGCAGATTAAAAGGAAAACATAGTATTCGCTCACGTAATTAATATGTAGGCTTTGTGCATTTAGATTTTAACGTCATTTTTAAAATTAAAATGTAAATGATATAAATATTATTTGTATAGAATTATTAAAAACTCTAACTCTTTAGACAATTCAATTACTTTATTGAAGGTAATTGAATCAATTATTTAATTGAAGGTAATTGAACTGCCAGGTGATTATTTTCCCGTATAGTTAATTGACTTATCAATTACTAATTTATAAATAAATTGTTAAGATTAATTTTTGTAGTTTTGATAGTGAATGAAACATTTCGTTTCGGTTTAACTGTTAAAAATAGAACATGAGATTAAACAAAATAGTTTCCATCTGGTGTGACGTCACACTTCAAGTGAACAAGTTGCAGTTGATTAAATAACTGAAGATTTAGATGTTCACATATCATATGTTTAGTTCAAAACATTTTTATTACTTCTAAAATATTGTCAAAATATTTTTAAGAATCTTGTGAAATCAGAGATAAGTCCTTGAGCAAATTAAAATGTAAAAATTTCTGAAAAGTATGCTTCTTCTTATGCTTAATACAAAATTATAATTATTTCGTTAATTAATTTAAATTTCTCCGTTTTATTTTTCTAAGAGCATTGATCACTTTTCAAAGTTGCTGTCTTCACCACTCTCATATTTCATTAGTAGTCACACCTATAATTTTTTAAATCATTGCCTTATTATTATTTAGTATAAAGCTTTGAAAGTACAAAATCTCCATGAAAAAAATTCTAAAGATTAATGAAAAATTAGGTTATTGAAAATGTTAGGAAGTCAATCAAGTCTTGATTAAAAAGTTGAGAAAATTGTATCTGCAAAATAACATATATTAACATGTTTTTTTACTGATGTGTATCTAGATGAAAGAAAAATATTTTAACATTGGAAGGAGCATTTTCTAAAATATCATACACTTACACAAATTATTACTGATTAAAACTACTTTTTCAATAAAAAAAAACAAAACAAAAGTGTGATTTTATTTTAGAAACATCCTCTGATTCCTACAGATAAAACATTTTGAAGTCTAGACGTTACAAATAAGATTAATAAAAAAAATCTCATAAAGTAAAAGATCAATATATCACAATCATTCATTTTTATAGTATGAAATAGCTCTAAACATATAAGTAGTTTATCGTCAATTTGTTAGCCATTCTATGGTACACTTTGGGTATGAAATCGATCGGATCCTTCAGTGAAAAGCGGATTCCAAAATACCATAAGCGTCCTTGCCCCAAGTCAAAGATTCGAGCAGTCGGTCTAAAGGTCCAAGTGAAGAATTTCGCTATAGGGAAAGTAAACTTCTCTATTAAATGCCAGGAAAGTGTATCATACTTTTTTTCTTTCTTTCTTTCTTCTTTTTATATAATAAATAAAAAAATACTTTTATTTTTGTAACAGAGCATTAAAGATAATTTTTTAAATTAATTTTGCATTACTGACTTTGATTTTTTTGTATTTATGATACAATATTATAATAGAAATATTCCATTTCTTCGGAAGGATTCTCGAATAATCTGATGCTTTTCATTATTAAGTTTAACTTTTCAGTGTTTAACTTTTGATAATTTTTTTGAAAGTTGAAATTACTTTCAAGTTTCTAACTTTTCTAAACCAGTGATAAGCTTTTTCAAGCTTTTTTTGTAAATCTGAAAGTAAATTCTCGCTTAATCTGTTGATCTTTCAAACGTCAAATTTTTTGTGTAATTTTTTTTCCTCATATTTTTTTTTTAATTTCTTGTATTCAACTACAAAATAATTTAAAAATTATAAAATTCAAAATTTTTTCACGATCTTTCATGAATGAGAACAATTAATCTCTCACTTATGAGAAAATAAGCAATATAAAGAAAATTTTACTCAAATATAATATCACTTCTACGCTAAAATAGTTATTCCAGAAATCGGTAAAATATGTATCTGAACTGTAAAAAATAGTGAAATACACATAATAGATTAAACTATTAAAAAATAGTTTTTAAAATCATTCGAGAAAAGAAAATTCTAATACAGATTAATATGCTGTTTTATAAAATAATTATCAATTATTACTAACACATAAGTATGTTTATTCTCTTACATAACGTAAAACAATTGAAATCATTGATAAGTTTACAATAAACTAGACATGATAAAAAAAAACAATAATGAGAAATATTAAGCTATATAAATTGTGCTAGTGAAAAAGCAAAAAAAGTTTTCATATAAATCCTTATTACCACTATATCGGGGCACTGCAAAGTTAGGTACTATCTTTTATAAATAGTCATTACAAAATGCGAAAACTGCAATTCAGCCCAATCCTTGCAGTAACGATATCAATCAATACATCATATGCTATCTTTCTATGACTGCACTTATAATTTAAAAAATAAATAATTAAATTTTTCCAAATTTATAGGGTATACATCAAATGCATTTTTTTTAGATTGAAAGAAGCATGATTTATAAAGTTTGCATTTAATATTCATGAAGTTACATGTATTGTTCTAATATATTTCTAATACAAAGTTACAACATAAATATTTTGTAGACTATCTTACATTTAGCATATTTATTTGCTCTTCAAAGCAAAAGGGGAAAAAATTGATATCTAAATCGGAAGACTAAAATGCTTTTATAAATTGTGACTGAAAAATTAGAATTTTTTTGTCAATAAAATAATAGTCAACAAAATTTAATATTTGCATAAGAACAGGAAGCATTGGCTATTACTTAATAATCGGAAACTTGCAGAAAATAAAATTTTCAACGAGAAGATAACAAGGATCCCCCTAGAAAAATTATTTCCAAACAAATCGCTCATAAAGTTTTTGATTGTCAGCTGTAGGAAGCGGAATGAATGCTGGTTAAAATGGTCAGCACCTGCCATACTTTAAGTACAATATTTACTTAACTGTAAATATACTGTATAAAATCTGAACAAAATACAGTTGTTGAGATTTTCCTTCCCAGTTTAGGTAAGGATTTAATTCGTTATGCTTTTATTCTTTATTCGATCGAAACGATGGTAACGATATTAATGAATTATTCAGCTCATACTATATTAAAAATTTAGCGGAAACTCTTAAAGGTCCTAAAGGTACTCAAAAAAAAAAATTATTCATTTTTAACATCTTAATTTCTCCATAATTATGTCAGGGTTATCAGTATGCTTAATATTATGTTATAATTTAAGATTTGGAAATTGAATCAGTGTAAAATTGAAATATTTGAAAATGAATTGAAAATAAGAACTTTTACGAATTTATTACGTAAAAGGTATATTTGGACTTCATGGGGAAATAAAAAGAAAAAAAAAAAAAAAAAAAAAAAAAAAGAGGAAACCATTCTTAATGACTAAAGATTATACTTTCTCATTGAAAAAGGTTTTTAAGAGTTCCTTTAATTAAGCGAGCAAACAATCGAACAAAAATATTTTATATGAGTAATCAATGTGAATTTTAGAACTAAAGAAGTGTAAGCTTGGAAACAAAGATTGTGAAAGACTTATATAAATATTTTTCATTTTGTTCAACTTTTCTAAAATCCATTATAGAAATAAAAAATTGATAATTCTGTAGAAGTTTAATGGGAAGTGAAACATTGTCCTGTTACTGCCAACTCAAATCAAGAAGGGGTTTCATATTTTTAACTTTGCGAGTTATCTACAAATAGTAATATATTACTTGTGCAAAAAATGACTTATCGCTTCTGCATAATTAAATATTATACTTTTGCATTACTAAGCACTTTTTTTTATTTCATCTAGCATATTTTATTAGCAAAAAAAGGAGAAACACATGTGATTTTAACTTTAAACACATAAATATTAACATCTGAAACTAACATCAAACAAAATACATCAATCATAATCATACAAAAATAACATCAATCATAATTTAAAGCGTAGTAAAAATAGAGGATACTTCATAAGCTAATCAACGTTATTGGTTGAAAAACTAGAAACAGGATATAAAGACAGAAATCGTGATTTCGCAGAAATTTCATTTTTTTAGCTGCTATTGAAATCGAAATGTTTAATTTTATTTTTGAAAAAATAAAACTTTTTTTTTTTTTTTTTTTTTGAAAATTTCCCGACAATGCAATTTATCGGAATATTTGGCTTGCCACCTGAGGAAGCAGAAAAAAGTGTAGTAGTTGCTATTTGAGGGTGGCAAGTATTACTACAAGACTATGAATAGATTCCAAAAAATATAGCAATGTTTAGATACTGATCAGGAAAAAGTCTTCAATTTTCTACCATAGCAAATGATGATCGATGTATTTATTCTGAGCAACGCTTCTGAGCTGCAAAGACAATTTCTTTTGGAAATAGAATGAAAGTTTTCAAGTTAAAAATCGGAAATAGGTTCCATGAATGCAAGCTAATGTTGTGTATTCTATTGAACTCAAGATACTAGGCAAACTGAAATATGTGACAGTAAAATATCGAGAATTGATGCAAAATGGTTGGAATCAAGTAATTTTGTTGACGAATCACGATTCAGTTTGGGATGTGAAATTAGACCCGTTTTATTACAGGGAAAATGAAACTCTGAAAACAGCCCTTAATTCTTTTGGAGAAAATTACATCATTGAAGAAGTGGATTGATAGGCTTGCAATTCCAAATGACTGAATCTGTATATTTACTCAGAATGGCAATTTGAGAGCCCAAAGGCATACAGACAGCATGCGATGCCCTCGTGTAATAACTTATACAGCACAACGATTAGCAATTTCTTTCTTTTATCTTATATAATGCCGCCAGACCTCATACAGCTCGTTTTATGGAGTTGAAACAATACGACGAATGTAGTGGCCAACATGCTCCCCTGTGAAGCATACATACCCGGTCTTTTACTATTCAGGACTTGAAGATTGTATTTATTCTAAGATGGAACAGTATTTCCTACAGTCTTATTGAAAATTTCATCGAATCTTTGCGAAACAGGTCTATAGTATCTTAGCTTCTCAAGTTCAGGCACCTCATTAAATATCTTCCAATGTTTCAAAACAATAAGTTTTTGTCATTACTAGTAAGTAAAATGTTCCTTTGAAGGATCTTTTTATCATTTCCAAAAATTACTGTTCTCATAAAAAAAAATTTTTTCCCTGAGTATGTATTTCTCTTTGTTACAAGTTTACCTTCCATTTCATGAGAGATCATAGTTTCTGGTCATTAGCTTTTCTTATTTCTTTGCTAGTTCCGCTAAATTTCTGTAAGCAGTGTATTTCAATCAGAAAAACTTAATCATGCCGAAAAATATTTTTGATTTATTGAATAAAAATTATCAAGACAATAGCAACTAAAATAACTCACTAAGAATGTAAACAAATGACATGCTAAAATGTAAGGTATATATGTAACTTTAATTGCCAAATAGTTTTTTCGATGACGAATCCAAACATGTCATTTTTTTATAAATAGTGGTTAAAAGTTACTCCGAGAATTTAAAAAAAAATCATTAATTTAATAGTAGAAAAAAGCAGTTATATATTATACATAAATCTGAAGCATTTAAACTAAATCGGCTCAGAGGGTCAGTAAACGCGCATTACATTTTACGAACTTGAACTAAAGTATTTACACAAGTTCCTGTAAGTGTTCGAAATTTGATTCGAATTTTACAATATGTAATCTTTATAAAATTGTTAAACAGAAATTTAACTTTTCTCAGTGAAACAAAGTGTTAAATTTTTTAATAAATAGTTTCAAATATAAAAGTTTTTAGTTATTAAAAAAAGGATGTCTTTTTATAATTAAATCAACAGTATAATTATGAAAAACTATTTTTCCCTAAACATTAAGGAAAAATAAATCAATAACTTTGTATTTGTGGGTTATAAGTAGTATTTTGAAATCCCAAATCTAAAAGATTTCAAAAATGCTTAAATTTTATATCACTGAAATACAATCATTTTTGTAACCCCAGTATCAATGAAAGTCGAAAAATGTTTCTGTGTATTATATTAGAAATTAGTAAATTATCGTGTGAGTAGATGTAATTTGATTACAGTACACGCAGATTAGAGTGAAAGATATATTGCGCGGAAAAAATTATATAAGCAATTTTTATGTTATTTGACCTGTAATGTAATGTAATCTTGTTTAAGTGAAAAGAAATTTAGGACACATTTTTTTCATAAAAATGTAAATTATTTTTGTTATTAGCCTTATAATTTTAAAATTAATCATAGAGTTTGTAAAAGACAGTGTCGTAAATTATAACTAGATGTCGCTAGTTACTAGCGAACATCGTGCATGCTCTCAGATAGTAAGCAGTCATGTACACGAGTAAGTATTAAATTGGAATAAGAGAAGGTTACTTTTGTTTGCTGATGCGAGCAGGCGTTTCACCGATCATTGTCTTAATATTATGTTGTTTACTGAATACGAGAATACTTATGCGAGAAGACATCACAAGAAGCTAGTTTTGTATTTTTAAATATTACTGTTCAATATTTGTGTATTAATTAAAGTGGGTCCATTTTAAAACTATGTATTGTTTATGAAACCTTTGACATACTCTAAAAAAATTAAGGAGGGCCCAAATGGGATTGAAATCCTTTTGCGATTGAAAATATGTGAAGTGATATTGCCTGATTTAAAATCATATGTGACTGAAGTGATATTAAGTGGACAGAATAATTACCCGTGAAGAACTCTACTATCTTAGCTTAACTACAACTACTGCGGTAAAATACTTTTTTCTGTTTTCGGTGTGATTAGTTATTCTATTTTTGGAAAAATGAGTAATTTTCTGAATAATACACTGCCTGACATAGAAAATGCAACATCATGAAGTTTTGGTCATATAAATATGTAAATTTCGGAGATTACGCAGCGGAACATGTTACGCAAATAATGTAAAATGCAAGTTGGTCATGTGATTATCGCGCCAGATAGAAACGGCGGACAAGCCAAAAGTCTTATTTCTTTGCCGCATAGGAAATCCAGTATTTCGGGAAGTTCAAAGCTGCAGAAAACACGTGTGGATGAAGTGATGACTGGACGATGACATCGAAGACAATTCCAACAAACGGACGGTTTTGTGAGAGGTCGAATTGTAGGCTTATGTACGGCTGGTTAGTCCTACCATCGTATCGCTGCTGAAACCCGCCTAGATGCATCAACTGTGTATAGAATTTGGACTAGATGGGTAAATGAACAAAATGCTAATAGTCGCATAAGAGCAGGTTCATCTAGACGGACAACAGAACGGACGGATCGACGCATCTGAAGGGCTGCTATGGCGGCCCCACAATCAACTTCTCTTGACATTCTGCGCCATGTGCAGCCAGTTCTGGATGCTCCAATATCAGCGAGAACAGTTGCACGACGATTGGCTGAAAGTGGCTTGCACACATACCCCCCTTTTCGAAGACTGCCATTAACATCAAGGTACCGTAGGGAGAGATTGCGATGGTGTCTTCAACGAGCCACTTGGACGACTGAAAGGCAGAATGTGGTGTTCAGCGACGAGTCTCGGTTTTGTTTGACTAATGATAGTCACCTGGTGAGAGTCTGGAGGCGTCGGGGAGATAGAGCCAATTCGACCACTATTGTTGAATGCCATACCGCTCGTCAGCGGGGAATAATGGTTTGGGGTGCAATCAGCTGCGATAGCAATTCACCCCTAGTATGCATCCATCAGAGGCACATTGACGTCACGGCGGTACGTTGATGAGGTGCTGCAACCTGTTGTGCTACCTTACCTTCAGCAGCTGCAAAATAGTATTTTCCAGCAGGATAACGCAACATCGCACACGGCACTAGTCAGCAGACAAGCCTTGCAGAATATCCAGTTGCTTCCTTGGCCTGAGATGTCTCCTGATCTTTCCCAGATAGAGCATATCTGGGACGGGATTGGGTGTCGTTTGTCTGTTATGCCCCAGCCTCCGTCGGAAGACGAACTGTGAAGAATGGTTCAGACCATATGGGCTTCTATCCCCCAGGACACCGTCCGCATGTTAATTGACTCTCTACCTCGTAGAGTATCTGCTTGCATCGCCGCGAGAGACAGCCATACTACTTACTGATTTTCTGCATATTTCGTCAATGTATAAATTTATCTTTTCGTAAATAATGTCATTTATTTATATATGCATGCTCTCTCTGTCTGTGTATCAATTTTTATCACATTCTATTTAATATTTTACGGTGTTGCATTTCCTATATCAGGCAGTGTATAAAGAAGCAAGAGTTATAGCTGAAGAACTAGGCTTAAATGTTCTTCTGCAGAAGCTAAGGTTATAGAGATTGAAACTTTAAATGAAAGCTCTGATATTTTGAAAACTGACCCTGAATTTGTGAAGGGTGGGGTTAAATTGATCACAGAAAATTAAAGAAGGAAATATCTATATATTAATAGAAGGAAAATTGAGTTATCTAGAATTAAATTAGCTTAAATTGAAAGAAAAATTGAGCTACAAAACTTAAAACTGCGAGCAATTAGTGAAAATGCGAATCACGTAGAGAACAATTTTGAATCTCCGTCGGAAAGCTTAGAAAATTTGATAAAAAAAAAAAATAAATAAAAATAAAAAAATAAAAAAATAAAACTCTCATCATATCTGTGGCCGAAAGGCCAGAAGTTCTGCATTTGTTTATTCAGTCCCTTGAAAAAGATTTTAGCACGAAAAACGTTCCATCTAAGTTAAAATCGGAAATATTAACTTATTAGGTGATAAATGTAACAATGTTTTGGCTACCGAAGCAGAAACTTCTAACTATGATGAAATAAAAGCCTTAATTTTAAAACATTTTCAGTCTACACCGGTTGAATGTTTACCTAATTTAAAAAATGTGCAAAAATATAGATAAGAATCTAACGTACAGTTCGCTTCATGTTTTAGCGCGACTTTATTATTATAGTAGAGAAGTTAATCATTTTTAAAAATTGTGTGATCTTATGGTTTCCGGTAAATTGTATGAAATTCTTGATCTTAAAACTAGAGAATATGTTAGCATTCGTGAAGGTCAAAATTGCTTCACCCCGAGTGAATTGAGAAGGGAATGCGATTTATATTTTTCGTCTGGAACAAAACGGGAAGTATATAGTTCGCTATCGAAAGCATAGAGAATAATTAGAAGTTCTAGTTTTAACAAAAGCCATATCAAAAGAGAACAAATACGTAACTCTGTGTATCAGAATACTAAATACGAACAATGTTGTTATATTTGTGCTGAAAAAGGGTGAAAACTTTCACTATTCCCGAGACTGTCCTAAGCTTTTAGATAAATATGAAAATTCAAAAAAGGTCTGGTAAAAAATCTGCGTCGGGAATGTAAACGAAATCAGATAACAACATAAAATATCAGAATATATAGAACTATAAATTGATGGCAAACAAATTAATTTCTTCAAAGATTCAGGAAGTGAGCTTACTAATGTTAAGAGCCATATAAGCAATCTATAAACACAGTTGAAGTTCAAACTTGTTTTGGCCATAAAGTTTTCACAGAAGTGTCTATGTTTCATTTTTCTGTGCGTGAAAAATCATAATGTACAGTTAGAAGCAGCAACGTATGATTCACTGATTGTAGACGGCATTTTTGCCCCTCGGTATTTATAAAAGCGCTAGAAAATCCGAATTCCGCCAGCTCGTTTATTTCACTGACTAGGGAGAATTTTTTTTCTACTCAGAATTATGTTTTACCTTTTATTTCTCCTGGGATAAGTGAGGGAGATGATATAAATTTATAATACTTATATTGTTAACAAAGAATTACGTGACACTGTTTCGAATTGGATTAAAAATTACAAACCACTTAAGAAGCCACGTAAAACGGATTTTTTTAAAAAAATAAATATTACATTAAAATATTATTTCCCAGTTTCACACAGCGTTGTAGAATAATCCCTTTTTCGTAAATAATCGATCAAAATATAAAATAGTCGATCAACAAATTAACGAATGGTTACGAGATGGAATAATAAAACCCTTTGTTTCAGAATATACTTCACCAATTGTTTTATGTAAGAAACGAGAGAAGACTTCGCGTTAATGTGTGGACTTTGGGCAAGTAAATAAGAAGGTGATTAAAGAGACTTATTTTTATAGCTCACAGGTAGAAGAGGTTTTAGATCATTTAGGGGAAGCGAAGGTTTTCTCATAGTTAAAGAACGTATTTATTTTCTGTTCCTATGGAGGAAAAGTGTATTAAATATTTAGTATTTATCAGTCATGTACAGGTCTCTATAAATTTTTAAAAACTACATTTGGTTTGTATACGTCACCCACTGTATTTCAAATATTTATTTACAATGTGTTTAGGGATTGAATAAGGGATAATACTGTTGTAGTTTATATGGACGATTTTATTATACCTGCGCTTGATGAAGAAAGTTCAGAAGTAATTAAAACGTGTTTTGTGTGTGGTAGTGGCAAAAGAATTAGAGTTTGGAGATTAATTTTAAGAAATGTCAATTTCTTAAAAAAAAAAAAAAAAAAAAAAAAAAAAAAAAATAGAATTTCTTGAATATATTATTGAGGATGGTACGATTCGCCTCTCCCCTGAAAAAACAATTGCGTTTCAAAATTTTCCAGAGTCCAAAACTCTTAAGCAAATTCAGAGCTTTTTAGGTCTTACTAGATATTTTAGAAAGTTTATTATGAACTATGCAAAAATTGAGAAACTATTAATCGAAATGGAGTAGAATTTAAGTTCGAAAAAAAAAGCTTTCAATAGATTAAAAGAACTTTGATCAACAACTTCTGTTCTGCATATCTTCAGACAAGGAGCCCCACTTGAATTACATACAGATGCAAGCAGCCAGAAACTTGGAGCTGTTTTGTTGCAGAAATCTGAAGATGGACAACTTCCTCCCATTCACTATATGAGTAGAAAAACCACCTCCCAGCAAGAAAAACTTAGAAGCTATGAGCTTGAAGTTTAGCTATAGTAGAAGCTCTTGAAAAATTTAGAAATTATTTATTAGGCTCAAAAATCCAAATAATAAGACTGATGCTTTTCAAAAGACAATGTTCGAAAAAAAATATCTCTCCTAAAATATGGGCATTACTTTTGGAAGAATTTGAATATGAAATCATTCATAGATCTGGGAAAGAAATGAGAACCGTAGATGCATTGAGTAGAAATGCTGTTATGATGGTTATTTGTTTGCAGGGAGAAGTGAGAGCTAATGATGAGCGTCTTCAACTGCTAAAATCCTTAGTCGAGCAAGGGCTAAAAGAAGATCATGTAGTGGAGTACTATGCAAGTATAACAGAGGTCGTAAACTACTTGTAGTGCCTATAGCATTAGAACTTGAAATCATTCTAAGCGCTCATAACAGAAAATATTTTGTTGTAACTTAGACTGAATATCTACTCAAGCAAGACTTTTATATTCCTAACCTCAGAAAAAGAAATGAACACGTCATCATGAACTGCGTTGAGTGTATTTTATGTGAAAGAAAACGAGGAAAGAGTGAAGGTCTACTCACCTTATACCGAAAAAAACACTTCTTTAAGTAATCTTCACGTCGATTTTATAGGCATATTTCCGTTAATTAACAAGAACTATAACTATATTCTCACAGTTGTGGATGCATTCACAAAATTCGCGTCTAGCTTTTCCCAGTAATATCTACATCAACTGAAATGTGTTACAAAAACTCAAAGTTCTACAATTTTGGGAATCCAACGAAATTTATAAGCGGCAAAGGAGAAAACTTCACCTCGCAAAACTTCGAGGAGTATTGTGAGAAAGAGAAATAAAGCATGTGTTTTCAACAACCGGAATTCCGAGAGGAAATGGGCAAGTGGAAAGAATTCCTCGAACTTTGATCCCAGTTTTATCCAAATTATCAATTGAAGATCCTAGCAAATGGTACAAATATGCTGCTGATGTACAATAGATCCTTAACAATACTACAAGTAGAAGTATTAAATATTAATCTTTGAACTCCTTATAGGAATGAAAATAATAAAACCCAGAAAACATGAAAATCTTAGAAATTCTAGAAGAAGAAGAAGAAACTAACATTTTTATAAAGTAACGAGAAAATACAAGAAAAGAAAAACTAAAAATTCAAGAAGGAAATAAAAGAGCTTATAACAAGGAGAGAAAGAAGGCTCAAGTATACAACACCAATGACTTAGAGGCTATACAACGCACACAGTTCGGAAGTGGATTAAAATTAAGACCAAAGTTCTTTAGACCATGTCGAATAAATGGTCATTTGGGTAATGACCGTCGATGGAGAAGGATGGGCATTATAAAGGTCTTAGCTATATCTCAACAGCTACTGACCACATGAAGCCATGGACTGTTTCTGTTCAGAACTGTGCATGATTTCATTTTGTTTTTTGTATATGTGTCTTTTTGTTTTGTTTTCAGAGGATGTCAATGAAATATGATCTATGTTTATAAGATCGAAAAAAAAATGTGGGTCAGGATGCCAAGCTGTAGGATCGTAAATCATAACTAAATGTCGGTAGTTACTAGCGAGCATCGCGCATGCTCCCAGACAATACAGAGTAAGCAGTCAGCGACAGGAGTAAGTGTTAAATTGGAATAAGAGAAGGTTACTTTTGCTTGCGGACGCGAGCTGGCGTTATGCCTATCATTGTTTTAATTATGTTGTATACCAGTGCGAGAAGGCATCACAACAAACTAGTTTTGTATTTCTAATTGTTACTGCTTGTTTAATATTTGTGTATTAATTAATATGTGTCCATTTTAAAATTGCTTATAATTTATGAAATCTTTGACACACACACACACACACACATACAAGATGATTCTAAATTGTTTTTACAAATTAATAGGAGTGATAGTACCCATCCAGACAAGCCATAATAACATAGGGTCGCATTCTACTCTGAGAGGCTGAAACGAGAAATTTCCACCTGAACTTACAATATTGTCGGGTATATAAGCGAATGAATAATACCAAAAGTTTCACAATCAATGAATAAATCAAAAGTTTCACCGAGTATTTATTATTTAGTGAAAACTTCACAGCAAATGCTTAAAATGCTGACCACGTGTGTCGTTGCACAGTTGTGCTAGTGAAGAAACAACTGGCGCATCCTCTCAAAGATTCCTGGTGTCCTGTTAACTTGTCCCATGGCAACAACGATTCTAGTGACGAGATCTTCAGATGAGTTCATAGGTGTCTCGTACACTAAAGATTTCATTTGTCTCCAGAAAAAAAGCCCAGTGGGATGAGGTCCGGTGAGCGTGGAGGCCAAGCCACAAGTCCACTACGTCCAATCCATCATGCGGGATATATAGTATTAAAAAAGTTACGGACCGGTAGGGAAAAATGTGCTAGGGCTACATTGTGCATAAGCCACATGTCCTTTTGGATGGAGAATGGAACAGCGTGCAATAAACTGGGAAGCATTTGTTCTAAGAAGATATGTTGCTCCGGTCAATCGGTCTGCATGTGTTAAGGGACTACCATGTAATCATCAAGGATACCTGCCCGGATACTTACGGAAAAATTTCTGCTGGTATCTACGAGGAGTTGAACAGTGAGGATTGTTGTCAGACCAAACATGATGATCGCGCGTTTAAAAATGCTTTCTCTGCTGAATGTTGCCCCATCACTAAATAAAACTAATGCAAGAAACCGTGAATTATTATTCTTCATCCCCAAGATCAACAGAACAAGGTCTTCTCGGCAGGGAAAATCAATTGTCTGCAAAGATTACACTTTTTGCACGTGGTAAAAATGTATGCGTTCCTTGTGTAAAACATGCCACACCGCTGTTGAGAAATACCCACTTCGTAAGTCACCGCTCGCGCATTTGAGGAAGGAGCTACTTCAAATCTAATCAAAACTCGGTCTTCCATTTCTGGCGTTCGTGCATTTTGCGAATGTCTAGCACTGTCTATTGAGATGGTAAGCGAACCGCTTTCTCGCAGTCGTCGATCAACACTGGAAAAGGTAAGGATGTCTTGAAATACGATGAGTTGAAAAAAGCTGTTCACACAATCTTCATGTTTTGCGTCTATTCCCTTTTGCTTCCCTGTATATGAGATGCATATTCGCCACTTCTTCGTACGTGTACGCCGCCATAGCATTCACGAAATTTTCGGACACTGTTATCAAGATAAAACTTGAAGTGATGATGCTGTGCTATTTTTAAAGGAAATTGTCTACTCTGATTGGCCTTCTCCGGTAACGAATAAGAACAAAATGCTGCTTCTTCTCTGTGGAAATTTGCATATGGTAAATTCGTGATAGATTCTTGTTGCGTTTTTATTTACCTCTTTTCTGGCTCTCAGAGTGGAATGAGACCCAGTGTCCCTATGTAATTATTGCTTGTATGGCTGGTTACTATTACCCCTCTTTTGTAACAATATATATATATATATATATAATTTCACAAAAATGGATATAAGTTGCATTTAATGTTCAATACAAAACTTTTCTTTCATGGCCATATGAAAATTTAATTTTTATAAATCAGTAAAGTTATAAGAAAATTAACTATCAATAACTTCACTTGGAATGTTTTCTGCTTTACTTGATATCAGTTTTTGATTCTACATAAGTGAGCATTGTTTAATTACTGTTTAATGAATGCGCTTGTTTCTCGATGCGCTGTGCTGCGATATCAAGAGCCATGACAATTCTGTTAGTGAAAATACCGTGACTATAGAGTAAGTTTCGATCGCATTCAGCCGACGATCGTCGTGATTTGACCCCAGAAGCATAATATCCTGTCGCTAATCAAATGCAAAATATATAGTGTGCTGGCTGAAAAGCAGTACCTCACCGTAGAACCTGAGGTAAATAGAATGTCAATTAACAATGATTTAAAATTACATTGCACAGTATAGCTAGATAATAAGACTTATTTATATCAGACAATGTCCAATATCTTATGTATATCTTTGATTCATCTAATATCTTAGGTATATCTTTAGTAATTCCAATATCTTTTATTCGATTGAATACACAAAATTTTACTTGCAATATTAAAAAAATTAGAGTAACATATACCACATAAATAAATTTATTCTCAAATTTTTGATACTATAAAATAGTAGACTATTCACATTTATATCACATTTGGAATAATATCACGGAGAAAATAACCCGTTGGGAATACATATTTAGCCTTCAAAACAATTCTCATAGCAAAGATGAATTTTCAGATTATTGGTGATTTCCCTTTAAAAGGAACAAAGTTTAGATTTCTGTTCCCAAGCAATTGTCCTTAATAAAGTTTTTAAAGCTTGAGTAAAATCTTAAGAGTAGAAGTAAAAAGAGACGTAGTTAGAAAATTCAATTGTCCCTAGTTGATGAATGGGATTAAGACAATTCTTTTTCCTACGAATTTTTACACTTGAAGAGAGGATATTTTTACCTTTATTTTATATGCTTCTTGACGTGTTTTTTCTGAAATATAAATAGGTATTTGCATAATTTTGTGGATATTTACATACATTTAAGAGTAATTAATATCTTGATTAGACTTGTATGCTTTTAATAAAAGGAACATTTCGAGATTTATTTAAGCAAATGTATTACTTACTATCTTAAGCTTTAACAAGTTGTTTTGGGATTAATATCATTTTTCAAAAAGGAAATTGATTATTTTCTCAGTTATAGGAATATGATCAGAAACATTATCATGGGAAAAGTGTTTTCATCGAAATCCAAAAGTACTAGAGTAAACTTCCAAATAATTATATATTGCTGCAAAATACGTTTTGGCCTGCACGCGCGAATAAAAAAAGAATTTTTATGCTGGCAATTTTGATCAAATTAAAAGACTAAAATTATTGTATTAGTTTGGGAAAAAAGAAATCCATTATTTTTACTTGAACTTTTTGTAACTTCTTTCAGATTCGCTTTGTAAAAAGGTTTAAAACAGTTTTCATGTAGATTTTTAGATCTTGTGCGAAACTACGACTGCTGACATGCTGTCATGTTTGATAATTTTTGATATTTTATAGACATTCTCGACGATGTTGTATCCATGCGAGGTGCATCTTTAGCATCCAAATACCCAAACGGAATCGACGAAACCAAAATTGTGCGTAACGGGTTGTTACAGTCATATATAGGACGATAAACACCTTTCACAATTTTAGCCACCTGGTTAGCATTTTCGCCATTATAAAAGAAAAACTAAAATGTATCGAATTTTCTGTTTGTTCTCTTCTATTTTTAAAACCTTGTACTCATAACTGAATTCATCAAACAAAAAACCGCATGAGAATATTTTAGTGTCAAATGTCACCTTTCCAATGAGCATAAATTTGAAATTGTTTGATAGATACCTCACGAGATAGCGATCACTACAGGCGTCTACCCAAAAAATAATGGATAACTTTTTCCCCAACCTAATATTTACAGTTTTGCTATCAAGAACTTTTTCATTGGCAAATAGAGACGAATCAGTTCTCATACATTTTTAAGAGATTGCTGCTTATACAAGATTATTAATTTAAAAATTAATAACCCGGATAAAATTCACAATTGTGAAGAAAGTTTTTTCTTGATATTTTTAACTACCATATCTTGATGTTAAAATATTTTTAGTTAATGATTGTGTTAACCAAAAATACTTTACCCAAAAAATTAATTTAAAAGTGACAGTGAAGTGAAAAAGTACATTTGACAGAATTCAAATTATAAATTCCAAGAACATATTAATTTACTTAAAAATTAACAAATCAAATACATGTTTCTTCTATATTTTTTAAGTAAATTAATATGTATATATTAGTTTACTTAAAAATTATAGTAAAATTAATATGTACATATTAATTTACTTAAAAATTATAGATGAAACGCTCGCGTAAGACACTGCCGTCCTCCGCGATGAGCGCGCGTTTGCGCTTCCCGTCGCGAAGGGGTTAACTCGGTTACTCCTATCATTTCCATTTACTAGGTGATTCTGAATTTGACAAAAATTCTTGGTCAGTTTCCTGATCTTATAAATCCTTCCCAACCCATTAAACAAACTGAAGTTGCAAAAATCTGCCACCATATAGAGACTACTGACCCACCTGTGTTTTTAAAATCTAGGCTTTTGACACCAGAAATGCTTAAAGATGCACGCCAGGAATTTGAATTTTTATCGGTACAAGGCATCACCCACCCTCTAGCAGTCTTTGGTCAAGCCCAATACATTTAGTTAAAAAAATCTTATGATGAAGGGCGCGAATGTAGCGATCACAGACGACTCAACTCTGTCACTATTCCTGACAGATATCCTGTCACGCACTATCCAGTATCATACCCAAACGCTCTTTCAGAAATCAATTTTTTTCACTCTCGACTTGACACTAGCGTAGCACCTAATTCCCGTTAACCAATCTGACATACCAAAAACCACCATTAATACGCTTTTTAGCCTCTTTGTTTTTATGCCATTTGGCTTACGCAATTCAGGTCAAACTTTTCAACGGTACATCCATCAAGTTTTGTCTCGTTTTGATTTTTATGTGCCATATCTTGATGTCCTAATCAACTCAACCGATCCTGTGAAGCATAAGTAATATTTGCAACAATTTTTCAGCTGCCTCGCAGAACATGGTCTAAAACTTAACCCTTCAAAGTGTGTTCAAGGAAAATCCTCAATTCATTTACTTAGATGTCTAATAATCCCCGAAAGTGTCCAACCTCTCCCAGAAAAAATTTGTGTTATCTCTCATTTCGTTACACCTCAAACAATTGCTGATCTCAGACGTTTTCACTCAATTTTAAATTTTTATGGAAGATTTCTCATTAAAGCCGCAACTACACAACCATTTTTACAAGAGCATCTTAAAAATTCACAAAAAAATGATAAATGACAAATCTAGAGGACTGACTCTGTCTCTGTTACTATTGCTTTAGAGAAATGTAAAACCGATTTGGCAAATGCAGCAACATAGAACTTCTAAGCCTCAACTCAACAATTTTCCATCGCGTTTGACGCATCTGATGTGACTGTCCACACAAGCTGCTGTGAATACACTTACTTCCAAAGGTTTTAAACCCTCTTTTTTCTTGAGAAAGTTGTCGTCTATTGAAAAGATACATCACGTATGATCGTGAATTGTTGGCTGTCTATGGGACTGTAAAACCTTTCAGGCGTATGCTTGAACGTCATTTGTTCACCATCTACACCAACCATAAACCACTCACATTCGCATTTCGGCAAAACTCTGAAAAAGCTTCTTCACGACAACTGCGACATCTCGACTTTATTGGACAATTTTTCTCAGACATTAGACACATTGAAGGCGCGCAGAAAGCTGTTGCTGATACCTTGTCACGCATTGAAGAAATAACACTTTTTTCACCAATTGATTTTGCCACCATTGCTGCTGAGTAATATCAAAATGCTGAACTGCAAAACATACTTTCAGGTCATTCCGACAAACTTAATCTTGAACTGCATCCCATGCAGAGGGTCATGGGAATATCTTTGTACTGTGATGTCCAAGCATCATGTATTCGTCCATATATTTTGGGAAAGTTTCGGCGTGACATTTTCACAAATTTGCACACATGGTCACATCCTGGCTACACGCAAGTTAATACAACATTTTGTTTCCCCCACTTTGTTGAAGGACGTTACTGAATGGACCCGTACCTGCGTGAACCGTCATAAATATAGGATTCACAGACACACAAATAGTCCGTTGCAGTAATTTAACATTTTATTGGAACGCTTTAGCCACGTAAATATTGACATTGTGGGATCCCTATCATCATCAGACGGTTTACTATATTTGCTTACCTGCATAGACCGAAAAACCAAACGATACCATATCTCTTAAAAAGAAATGGTTTGGTTGAGCGATTTCATCGCTCTCTCAAACAAGCATTGCAATGCTACGAGTCTAAATGGGTAGAATCACTACTTACCGTCTTGCTTGGAATTCGCTCTTCTTTTAAAGCAGACCTCCACTGCACTTGTGCTGAACTTGTTTATGATGCACCCCATCTTCTTCCTGGAGAGCTCTTCGACAACTCAAAGATTGATAACAAACCAGCTCCATGACTTTTTATAAAGACTCCGAAACAATAAATACACTGAAATCCACCCCAACATCTGCGCATGCCAAGCGAATTGTTTTTGTCTATTCATCGCTCTCAACATACACGCATGTATTTGTGCGTCATAATGTTGTGAAAAAACCTTTTCAAAACCCGTTTGATTGTTCTTTTTGTGTGATACACAGAGGAGAAAAGACTTTCACCATCAGCGTGAATAGTAAGCAAACTGTTATCAGTATTGACAGACTGAAACCCGCCTTAATGGAAGCTTCTGATTTTTTCCTCGCAACAATTACCCATCCCACAGTAGCATACAAAACAACAATTAGACTTATGCTACAATTTCATTTGACCCTTCGATACCTTAGGTAAAACAACGCTTTCATGACGCCAGGCCAGATTTAACCCACCCTACCTGTAACTATTTTTCCCCTTCTCTCTTTCTCTCTTGGTTACTAGAAGGGGAGTACCGTAATGTCATCGCAACCTTTGAGTGGACCCATAACTTTCTTTGTAACCACGTACAAATGTGCATGGGCACTAGAAGAACATCTGTAGTTTTTCTCTCCCTTGTCGCTAACCTCAATCTTGCTCTAACTGTACTCGCGCTAGATAACGAGTAGGAACTCTGTCGCATTACAGCACTGCAGTTTCATGTGATATTATGAATTCTTTTACATTAAAATTTTATTAAGTTTTTGATTGGCTAGTGTTTCTCTATTGAAATACTTCGTGTTTGTATTAATATCGATAAATTCTTACTAAAACTAAATTTAAAAATAAAATTTCTTTTTAGACCCCAAATTATTAAAGTTTATCTAAAATTTGATTTTTGTTTTGTATTAAAAATAGAGTGTAGTAAGAAGTTCTCAAGAAAGTTTTTGATGATATCAGTAAAATAACATATCAACCAATACGATATTTTTGTCATGCGATAGGAATCAGTTGAGTTTTCTGACAAATACAAAAGTAAAAGCAAAGAAAAAAATAAATAAATGGAAGCAAAGTTGAAATTTCAAATGTTTTGTAAAGTTTAATTTTTTTCGAGTTTCTCTTGGGAAAGGTGCCGCAAAAGCAGTTTAATTAAATTTACAGTGTTCTTGAGAAAAATTGTATCGACAAGCAAATACGAATTTCAGTTTCGATATTTTAAACATGGCGATTTTGATGTTGGCAGTCGAAAATGTTTTTAACCCGCAAAGGAAAAGATTCAGAAGGCAATAGCCCCCATATTCACCATTAACTTTGACCCAAAGGTTAACCACTAGGTATCATGCAGAATTAGAAATGGCATTCACCGTTAACCTGAGAGCAAAAGTTACTGAAGCAATGGTAATTCAACCTATGAGTCAAATATAATCGCTCATTGGCCAAATTAGTCCCATGATTAAATTCCTATGAAAATGGCAGGCAGGATAGTACCAAATAACTTTCATAATTGGTAAAAATGCTAATCATCTGCATTTTGAATTTTTTTAAATGTTTATTTCACAAATTTGAAAAGTATTAAATATAAGATTACTCAATCAGAAATTTTTTTACTCAATTTTAATACCATTATTTATTTTAAATTTCAAAACACTCATTGGATAAATGTATTTTCATTTATAGTGTTCAAATTATTTGACATATTTTATCAACTGTTATTCTGCACAAGAATATACTTATCTAATATAATATACATATTTCGTTTAATTTAAATGTAATTATTTTTGCATATATTTTCCTTTTAAAATATTTGCTGTAAATTATTCCATATATTTACATACACAGGAAATTTCACAGAAAAGAATTTTGCACATCAAATACTGTTATTTTTACTAAAAAAAAAAAAAAAAAAAAAAAAAAATAATAATAATAATAATTGGATACTAAATACAATATTAAAGGGTATTTATTGTATTTAGTGTCCAATTTTATCTAGGAATTATTATCTTAGTAATTTTTATCTAAAACCTTATCTAGTAATTTTTATCTAAAATTATATCTATGAATTATTTAAATTAAGGCTCTGGATGTAACTTTTGAATATTTTTTAATGCAGCAGTATCAAAATTTACATATGATATTATAAACTATAATTCAATCAACACTATCTTTTGTTAATTATTTTATAAAATATTACACAAAAAATCAAACTAACTCTTTTCAAAACGCGTAATTTAAATTAATCTTTGTTCCTTTTTTTAAAATAACAAAACCAAATACTTTACTTCACAGAATCACTTCAAAAATATTTAGCAGCAATCCAAGCAAAATAAAGCATTTAGTTAAATGAGAATTATCTTTGATATATATTTAATAAAATTCTTAAGAGTTATTCCCCATTGCATTATGCATTTCTTTCTGCTCTAATATTATTATACAAAAGGAATAATTTCATTATTTGTATAGTATAAGATAAAATAGCAAGATAATTTCAGTATATACAAAATTGAAAAAAATATATGAGTAATTATTAAATCCATAGCTCAAAATTAAATTTAATATATATAATTATATATATTTTTAACAAATTAAGAATGTTTTTCTGTAGTTAAAAATTTATAATAATTATTAAAGATGTGGAATACAGTTGTATATTAGTTAGTACATGCTAAATATGTATGGATATGATATCTATAAAAATAAAACACAACCAATACATATTCCTAAATTTTGAGCATTCTGACAAAGAAAATCAGAAATTAACTAATGAAAGATTAGTTTTCTTAGAAAATGTGTGATGAAAAGCATTTTGAAAATATTTTTGTACAAACTTGAATTTTTACAGTGTTATCAGTTCTAAAAGTAAATATTAAAGCAACATTTTCAAATAAAGAAAACTACAATCAAATGATATCATGAAGTTTTATAACTAATTTTCTATTTTGATTTTTCTAGAAGTTAGCAAACACTTGAAAATTCTGTACTTGATGTACTATTTTAATGTTTTATTTATAATTAAATGTTTTCCAATACATCTAGCCATATAAATTTATGTTTCATGAATTCTAAAATTACAATACTGAGGACTGAAATGTTAGTTAAGAATTAAAAGAAACTATGAACTAATAATCTTCTTTTTGTGAATCCAGCCAATAATCTCACTCAAATGGAGTATTAACACTCATTTGTTGTTGTCTTGCAGCTTGGTCACCAACATATATTTGAATAAGAAAACTTATTTTTATACAAACAATTTAACATTGCTTTATTGCTCCACTATCACTATATTATGTTTAATATTAAATATTCCTTTATAGAATTACTTTACACAATGCAAAATTTCATGGCTGAATTCTTTATTAACTTCTATTTACAAGTTCACAAATGTTAAACATTCCAGAAATGATTTATAATATACTTAAACAATTTTTAAACATCTTTCAACAAGAGTAAAAAAGTATTCCAGATATAAAAAAAATGAAAATATAATATTATAATGGAAATTAAAAGTTTTATCAATAAAAGAATATTTTTCCTTGTAAAAAGTTTGAGTAAAACATTTGGATAGTTACCCAATTTGAGAGTTAAGTTATGCAAAACACAGCAAGATACAATTTTTTAGAGCACATAATTGAAGCTACATTTTAATTTTGAATGCAGACATTGAAAACGTCATTTCAAAACTCCATATGACCTTTCCACTTTCTCGGTCAAAATATGAGCAGTAGTTTACATACAAAAAATTATAAACAATACATATTATTGAAGTTAGAACAGTTTCACGGAAAGAAAAAAAAAAGACTAATTAACTATGATAGTTTTTAAAGAAAATATGTTAATAAATATTAAACATAATTTTGTCAAATAATAGAAATTATAAAATATTTTTTAAGCTTCATATTACCGACAAATAACAATGAAAAATATTTCTTCAGTATGAAAAATGGTTCTTATTATTAGTTCACAATGCCACAAAATTAAATAAAATTATTAAAAATTCACAAAATTAAATAAAATTAAAATTTCAACCAATGCCAAACTTAATACAGTGAAGAACTGCATTTGAATATCATTGATTCATTTAAACATACATGAAACAGCTGAATGCAAGTTTTATGATTACAAAAAAGGAAAAATTTAGTAAAAGGAATTAATTGGAGGATATAAGTTTATGTTAGCTGCAAAAATTAATTATAGTTCATTATATGTTATTTTTAAGATATATTTATAATTGTAAATTGCATTTCTACATGTGGTTGAAGCCTGAAAACTTATTTTGTGATATTTGATATCATTGTACATCATTACATATATTTAATGATAAAATCAAAAAATAATAGTAAAACTTTTATTCATTTAATTATGTTTTGTTATAATTGCTGATTTAAAAACATCCCCATTCTTTCTCTATATTTTATGTGTTTGCTATCAATTTAAAAAAAAATCAATTCTGAAAGAATCAATGTATACATATAAAGGTTCTTGACCAAATTCCATTCTCAATTAATTTCATAAGGAAAAAATTGTCTGGTATTAATAATGACTGTAATTCACATGCTTGCAAATATTAATTCCATAGTTCTCAGTTTATAACTCATTTAATAAGCATATTAATGAAGTCAATAAAAAGTTTTACATTGCAATATTTTATAATATGAAACTAAAATTAACATAAACCTAAATTATATCAGAATGTAATTCTATTCAAAAGGAATATATCATTATAGAAAGTTGAAATTACTGAAACTAACTGTGCAAATTTGACACTGTATTGAAATTTAAAAAAAACTGAAAGATTATTTCATGAAAATAATGAATGCAAAATTTACCTTACTTCTTCTGGCATTGCAGGTTGTACTGATGCACTGCATCAATTCAGGAGTTGTACAATTGCTAAGAATGGTACTATTGTGTGTACTTCACGACCATCTTGCAACAACATTTTGAATTATCGAATCTATTGATGCAACAGTTTGCACATTAATAGAAAATATGCCTTTTCTGTTGCAGAAACATTCTGCATCAATTCTCCCAGGAGAAAGGATTGGTACATGCACACAATCAATGCTTCCAATCCCAATGGGAAATTATGCAATTCGAAAAAACTTCTCACTTATCTGTAAGGAAATATAATTATTAACAAAATTTCTAAAGCAAAAGTTTATTTAATTACAACAAGCTAAGAGATAATTAAATATGAATTAATATTACAAATAAATTATCCCACTAACAATATTTGCAAAAACTGATGTCAAATAATACCAGTTGATATATTTTCAACATTTGAGGGAAAAAAGAGGGGTTAATTTAATATATTCATCACATAAGTTACATTAAAACTTTATTTTAAATTAATATGAATGTGACTATTAAAGCTGCAAAACTTGACAGTTTTTTTCTTCTTTAACAGAAAAAGTTGGCAGGATAACATATAAAATTTTAAATCGAATTAAATATTTTCATAAAATTTTGTGCAAATTGCTAAACATTCCTAAGTTCTTCCTCCTAATTTATTCTTTTATCCAATGTATCTTTCTTAAAATTTCATATATTTATTCAAAAAATTAATTTATTTGAAAATTAAAGCCTTTCTTTTACTAAAAAATTTTAAAACATGTATTGAATTTGAACACACCCTAGATTAAAAATACTATAGCAAAACAGAAAAAATATAGTTTTGCAATAAGTAAGGTATCATCCTCTATCAAGTATATCATCATACATGTACAAAATTCTAAATCTGTTTTACTGAATCGTATGATTTTAATTAGGAGATTAAATCGATATGTCTGAGATAATTAGTCAAGTACATTAATGCAAATTACATAAAATAAAACCTTTGAACATTCTTCTTTTGTTTGTGGCATTTTAATGTATAGTGGTCCCAAAGGAGCAATTGCTTTGCTTACTCTGGAAATCACTCTAGAAATAGTTGATAGGCTTACTTCAGCCATATCTCCAATTATGAGCCGGTGAGCTCCATAAGAGAAAACTCCAAAGCATTTAACAATTGCTTAGTGGTATTTAGATAACTATTTGGCTTTAAATCCTCTTTAATTTTACAGAATAACTCCACAATATTTGCTTTTGTTAAGTACTTGTGGACTTTGTCATCTTCTAGAGGTTTTTTTCTAATCCAAAATTCTTGTTTCTTCCGCTGCAATAATTTCTTCAGAAACTCAATGCACTGCAAAGCATTCAATGAAAAAGACATAGAAAAGTTGTAACAAAACAGATACAACATACTTTTTCACAAAACAGTACACACAAAAAAAAGTATACAAGAGTTGAAAAAAATACGAAATGCACGAAGCAATCTGGTTTAACCTTCATATATAGTAAGGTTCAGTTCTTGAAACTTGAGGCAGATTTTGATCTCAGTTACTTCTCTTAAAGTTGATGGTGAATACCTTTTGAGCTTTGACCAAGGGTTTTCCTCATACATAGCAGTTGAGGTTCAAGGTGAATACAGCCGTAAGATTGGTATCATGCATTCCGCCAGAGGAAAAAGGATGAGCACATATTAAAGGGCAATATTTCGCTAAAGAGGCAATACAGAGTAGATAAGATTAAAGAAAATTATAAGAATATATGAAAAATAGGTACATTTTAACAATCTGAAAAGCAAAAACAATCGTGAAACAAGTCAGAGTAGATAAGATTAAAGAAAATTATAAGAATATATGAAAAATAGGTACATTTTAACAATCTGAAAAACAAAAACAATCGTGATACAAGTCATTTGCTGCAAAAAAGTTCTTCACAGGATCACATAGCATATGAAGGGTGTGCTCTATCATGACAAACAGAAACTAAAGTAACTGCCAGCAGACAATAAAAGTAACAACTGCTATGATTGAGTCAAAAAATTAGTCAAAAACTTTCCATTTAAAGGCAAAGGTTTGCAGGTTGTAAAGTTGTTCTGTGTTAAATCATTATTTCATGTACTAAACCAAATTAAAAACAGACCAGTGACGTTTGGATAAGGTTATGGTATACTGTTGAGAAAGACATTGTTTTTCTTCCCGGACAATAGGTCGTTCTACACCATGCGCAGCTGAGATCTGTCATGTTAACTAATGGTGGCTGAAACATGTAAAATAGGTTATGGTAGGCCAGGTTTCCTTGCTTTCCACTTCTAAATTATGAACATATAAAGATTTACAACTCAGCTCCACTAAGTAGTTTTCAGACAGAATAGAGAAGACAACGCAAACAAATGGAACTCAGGATACAATAGGCTTAGAGGCATTTGCATAAAATGATAGTATAAAAAAACAATAACTTGACTAATAAGAATGAAAAAAGAAAAAAACTTACCTAGGAAATTTTAGAAACTTGTCCTGTGGTAACAACTACAGTTTTTTAAGGAGAGTTGACGAAGTTCGACAGAGTGAATTGAATTTAAAGCATTGAAAGTTTAATCATTCTATACCGATGCCATCCATTAATTACTATACCAATGATAAAAGATATTATGTAATGATTGAAAATATTTTAATAAATAATAGTATCCTCAATTCGAAATTACATATTTATTTCTTAGAAAAAGACTTCTTACAACTAAACTTAATATTTTAAAAATGACTATAATTTAATGAAAAATAACTGACAAAGATAAATTTTAACTGTATACATTTGAGAAGCTTAATTGTTCCTTTAAATTATTTTCGTGAGCGAATGATTTCCTTTACCAACACCAAGTAATATCTATTTTATTTTTTCAAAAACGAATTCAGTATCTGATAAATGGTATTAAGAAACCCTTTAATAATGTATTCTTCATTCTTCCAACTGAAGATAATTTTTTTTTCACAGTAAATGAACTTAATTTACATCAATATATGTTTTTGATTTATAATAAAATAATATTTTATAAAGATAACTATAAAATTTCTTCACAAGTAATTTTCATATTTGTAATAATATACTTGATAATTATTGTGCTTAAGGTTCTGAATGCCAGACTTGGACAAAAAAAGATATTCATAAAAATATTTGATTATTAACCAATTTATATGCATTATTATCAGCTGAATTAAATGGCACAGCTATATTAGATAATCCACAAAATTGTGAAAAAAGGACTGAAATCAATATAAATAAAAACTTGAACAATTAATGTATACAGTAGTTAATATAAACATTATTATATGGGGAATAATATAAAATTATTTTTTTATGAATTTACGGATTCACTTATTTAGATACATTAAAAATTTCCATTTCTTAACAAAAAATACTTTAAAAAATAAATTAGAAATTGAAGTTTTTATTAGATTGGAGTTTAAGTGTCACAGATTATCAAATTTATTGTACTTGGTCGGAATTAAAATGTATTTAACTTTACAAGAAACGAAAAAATATTTTTAAATTTAATACATTTAAAACTAACAACAATAAAATGTTATTAACAAAATTTTCTTGGATAAATATAATTGTGTTTGTATCAATTCTCAGGATTGTTTTCAAGTGAATAAATTAAACTGTATCCTATGGTAAGATAAATTCAGTTTTATTATGCATGCAGCAAACATTAAATTAAAAAAAATGTATTGATTTGAATATCACATTAAAAAAATTGATAACACGAAAACATTACATTAGACAGACTTTTATCTGCTCTTTCTAAAATATTTGTCTGAAATATATAAAATATTAAAACCAGTGAAATAACATTAAACAAAAATACATTTGAGATACATCACACAGTCTATTCAATATTTACACATAATTCTACATCAAAATACAAAATATCACAAGGAATAAATAACATAAAACATGCACATTGTAAATAAAATATACAAAGTCACGGAGAGGTGATATTTTAAACAAAATTTATGTATTTTTATAGTAATCGTAAAGAAATAAATGCTGATCTCTTCATCATAGAAATTCCATGTTAAAAATGTTTATAAGGAAAGAAAAAACTCAATCTTCATAAAATTTTATTTTTAGACAATAAAAGTTATTTGAATATAAACTTCTTGGATGTACATAAATACATACATAAAAATAAATTTTTTTTTCTAAATTATGTTTGTTAACTCACCAAAACAAAATTCTAAATAATTATATTATACTAGTTTGAAAATATACATATAGCATTAAATACATATTTTATGATTATTAATTGTTTTGAAATTCCACTTTTCATGTTTATAAGGAAAAAATCTAGATATTCATACAAATTCTTAAGTAAAATATTTTTAATAGAATTTTCTTCCTTCAGAATACTCAGAAAAGTATGAACATCTGTATAGTATGTCATTAATAACTGAGTAGATTAAAAGATAATTTTTTGGACAACATTTTGCTAGAAAATTAATAGAAAAAAGCACAATTAATAAGTAAATTATATTTTTATATAATCTTATTCAGGAAGATAGAATTGTTTCCAGAAAACTACAATGCACTTGTTAACATCTTGTTTAAATTTATAAACACTAAGCTTACAATAATTTACCAACATCTCTTCATTTCTTACAAATTATTCAATATATTTGAGCGTTAAAATTTGCTTTGGTTTCCATGAAAATTGTGAAATAACTTGAGTTTTGAAGTTTAGTTTAGTTTGTTTGTCAGTCAACTGTCATTTTTATACAAAGGGTTAATCAGAACAAGACCTACAGTTTAAAGTGAATTCTGAATTATTATACAAACTCAAGCTCGAGATGGGATTCAAATCCATGAGCTATTGAAGCAAAGGCCAGAGCTCCCATCATTTGACTGACTACTTTTATATAATTCTGAAATAAATGGATAACAAGGGAAAATTAGAATATTTATCATAATAACTGATATATAAATTAATATATCGAATGTGTTTATTACAATATATTTGGTAAAAAATGGTCTTTCGAAAATTCATCTAAATATGAAAATAAATTATTTTAATAATTTTTAACTCCTTAAAAATCAGTCTTGGTAGAAACACTTTAATGAAAGAGGAATGTACTTTATTCTAGAAAAATAATTATAATGATGAAAAAACAATGAAAAAATTAATATAACAATCATTATACAAGAAAAATAGATCAATCTTTAAATTTCTACAATAAGAAATAATAAAAGAAAGTTATCTTGAGCTATAATTGCAAATTATTTACAAATATTAAAATTAAAATACTTACAGTATAATTTTCCAAATACAATATTTATGCCCCTTTTCAAGATTAATCATACAGCAGGACAGGACAACGTTCACTGTGTTGCAAGACAAACTCATCATACAAATATAGGGAAGGATTGTTAAATTCTGTAAGAGACCGACAGGTTTTGAAGCATGTTGTAATGTCTACAAAGAAAACAACTATAACCAAATTAACCCTAAATTCAGTAAGATTCTGTTTTATCTAGTGTGAATAATCACATTTAGGAGGCACCTTCATTAACCAAGCATTCATGATAAAACAGTGATTCCCCAAACAACTTGTCACAAAAGCCAATGCTAAACTTTCTCAACAGTGCAGTCATAACCACAAAATCTGGTTGATGATGAGTGAAAGACAGTTAAATTTATGGTCAGGTGAATACCTTTTCACACTTTTCCACACGGTAAGGTGTGAGTACATTTGGAGGACATCTGCACAAGCATATAATTGTGAATGTCTCCTTCAACTGTCAACATTAGAGATAGAACTGTCATAATATTGGTAGCTATGTCGATTTCTACTGGCCTAATTGTAGTGATGAAAAAAAGGCAAGTGTGTTCTATAAAAATATTTATTGCATATTCTTATTATTCTTTTAATGTATAAATTTCCACTGTTACAAATTATAATAAGTATGATATAGGTCTGATGCTTGAATTTTATGAAAATAAATGATGTTTCATATATAAAACTAGTCAAATATATTTTAAATTACTAGCTTAAATGCTTATTTAATAATTTAAAAGAAATTTTGCACATGAACATGAGTCTTACTAGCATATTTAGTAGATGTATTTTAATTTAATAAATTTTATTGTAGTAAAATATGAAATCTAATGTATAACACTATATATATAGGTAATAATTGCAATTATAAACATTCTGAAATTTTGATCCCCATCAGGCATGTACTTGAGTGTATAAAAATAACTAGAAAATTAGGGATTAAGTTAAGAAATCTCAACCAAAGTTTGAATTTTACAACTTTCTTCCCACAGTAAAAATACAGGACTTAGGTGAGTTAAACTTCCTCACTTAAGTCTTGTCCTAAAAAATAAGTCCTTATTCCTAAGGTAAGAATTATAATTTTATAGCTATCCCTTCCAAAAATAATAACTATTAAATAATAATTCTTTTGCCATTAATCATACTGATAATTGAAGAATTAATTCTTAAATATCACTTCTATAGTATGAGTGTAGTTAAATTTCATTTATGCTTCAGTTTCATTACAAATTACAGACTTTAAAGTCTTCAATTAAACATTTAATAATTCATAAACAGTAAATTTAAGATGTTAATATTTTTTAAAATGTGTAATATTCTATTTGAAGGTTTAACAAGAAAATCATGTTTAATAGTCGCAGCATCAGAATTGAATATTATCCAATATCAAAATGGGATATTTTTTAATATTCAAATTAAAAAAAAAATAAATAATTGATTATTAACTAATGTTAAATAACATTGTCACAGAATATTATTTAATATCAAAAGAGAATATTACATAATGTTATGTAATATCAAATGATATTTTTAATGTTAAAATTTAATATTATCTAGTCAAGGTTATTTTAATATTCTGTAATATTGTCAAAAAATATTTTATAATATTTATTTACAATATTGGCGAATTAACATTTGCTAATTGGAGAGAAGATAAAATTATTCAGTAAAACGTATTTAAATTTTTAAAACATTATTTTCAAGTATACAAAAAAGTAAGTTAATATTTATGAAAACAAAAATTCTTATAAAATCTTGTAGTTCAATAATTTGATCGAAGTCATAATGTCATTACATCATTTATTCTGTCTTAACTTTTAAAAATCTATGTAACTATATTAAAAAATTGATTCCCTGTTTACATGCTTTTTTGATAAATCCTTTCGACTGGATATTTTAGATCAATCAAAAAGCTATCAATAATATATATGCATATATAAAATAATTTCACATTATTCTAAAAGGAAATAAATTTCCAAAATAACAATTACAAAATTAGTTGCATGCAAGTTTAATTTAGAAGTAACTTGTTATAGCATTTGAAATTTAACCAAAAAGTAATCTAGATAAGTGGAAAATAAAAAGGCACAAAATGAGACTAAGACATAAAATTAGGGCACTTTTGCACTACCTGATCAATCCAGTGTGATTTTGCTATTTAACCGTTTGAGTGCTGAAGAGTTTTCTTATATATATGCTAAAAGTGAGGAACGAAATGCGTAATTTTTTTTTGGAGAATGATAGAAATGGTTATAATTAACACTAATTATTGAATAAATATAAAATGAATAAAAACTGAGAATGATACGAATTCAACTGCTATCAATAGATGCGGAAATCATACTAACCAACAGCAGCGTCTCTGCATCTTCGGTACAAAACAAGAGCATTTTTGGCACATAACAAGCGAAGCGCTATCGCGCTTCGCTGCACTCAAACGGTAAAACACAGAATAATCAATCCTAGCCACCATAGAAATAGTATATTAATGCAAAGTTTAAACTTTTTTATACACATATTATTTCTTTAAAATTGCTGCAGCTATCTACATCTTAGCTCATTATAACATTACACTGCAACAAATGAATATAAGGTGGTGAAAAAAACTATATTTTATTTTTGACCATCATATCTAGTATATAAATGTCATGTGAATAAAGAAAACTTCATTCAATTAATCAAAAATTTTTAATGTAACAGAGAAGATTAGAGCAGTACATATGTAAAACATTATAAGTATGAGAATGAAATAAACTTGACTGATCAAAGTATGTCAGTAATTAATAGAAAAATTGACAAATAAATAAAAAAATGATAAAATAAAAATGATTCCCTTTTTTTATATAAGGTCCAGCATAAATTAACAATCAAATATAAAACACTAGGAACAGAAGAGTGAGCTTTATGAAGAGGAAGTGTTTGGGTTAGAATGAAAGGAAAACAATAGCCTATAACTCCAGAGAGCATAAGCCCTTGCATCTCTGAAACTATGGAAGAATGAAGACAAATTTTTTAGGTGCAAGCAACCACTATTATATCAATGATTTTATTGAGAGAGGTTATTAAAACAAATAAGATAAAATAAAGCTTCTACCCACTTTTTAAAATTGCTCTTAATCTTCAGTACTTGTACTGGATAATACTTATTTCTAACTAACTGGCTATTGTCATTTTTTGAGTATCTTTTGATAACCAATTGTATATGATTTTGAAAAGTTATTAAAAAATAATATGAAATTATTGGTCTTCAAGCTAGATTTAAATGCATATGCAATATCTTTGTTCAATCATTTTTTTATTCAAAAAAATTGATCAATCAATGAAAAGGATGAATAAGTAGATTTCTGTTTTTAAATAATCGGTATTTATATGATAAAAGAAAAGGCCAATTAACATGCATTAGAAAAAAAGTATCTTTAATTTTTATAATAGTTTTACAGTTCTTCGTTCCCTATACATTTAACACAACACAGTTGTGCCAAAATTAATATTCTAAAGAAATGTTTGCACTATAAAAATCATTATTATGGAAAGATTTTGTTCTCACATCAAGCATATGATTGAAAACATAACCAATTTTATCTTTAAAATTAATGAGTAGGTCAGTTATTCAACATTCTTGAACTAGGCAATTTGTGATAAACTGGTAAGAGATTAAGGTAAAGGGCAGGTTCAAAAGAAATTGCAAAAGATAGATATCTCTAACAAGGAGACCACTTTATTTAAACTATGTCAGATGGAAATATGAAAAAATTCAATTGATGTGAACAAATTTAGAGCAAATAAGGTAAATTTTTTTTTTTACTCTGTGATAAAAAGAGAAATTCTATAATTATAAGAATTCTAATAAAAAAATCATCATTATGGATAAAAACATTGAAATAAGTAAGAAATTTTGCACATGATACATAAACTGGGTATTATGAAATTATATGTAATTGAAATTCAGATTGAGGATATTATTGTTGATATGCATATTGACACAAATTTTAATAATGGTTAATAATGGCAATAATTTTCACAAATTAAACTTAGTCTTTCAGCTTTGCAAATAATGTGCACTGTATTAATAAATAGGTGATTGATTACATGTAGAAAATTCCTAGCTATAATTATTATAAATAAAAAATATACCTTTACCTGGTTAAAACTTCAAATAAAAGTAAATAAATTACTTAATCTGAGATAGAGAAACTAGATGTAAATTCTGAAGAATGAAAATTAATTTGTTTATAATGTCACCTTTATTTCAAAATACTGCAAAAAATTTACAAATATTTAATTTGACTTTCTCTTTTGCCAGGAGGGAAGGAGGTAGAGAGGCATATGATGGTTATCAATATCATATGACTAATTATGATAACATCTTGAAATGCACACAATACTGATTACTAATGTGCAAGTGTTCTTTATAGACCTTCGTTTAAAAATGATAAATCACTTTATAAATTTAATACGAATTTGTTAACTATTTTTCAGCCATATCATAAAGAAATTACTTTTAGAAAGTTTGGTAAGCTACAAGTGATTCCAGGATTGTACAAGTTTCATGTTAATGGAATTTGTGCAATTCTGGTTAGAAAAAAATAATGTGTAATTGAAAATGATTATGCGTTAAGTGGAAAAATAACAAGTAATAGCATTTGTATGAAATAATTCTTTAACTGCCACCCACTAACCATTGTACAGATGTACAAACAAAGTTATTTTAGTAAAGCTTACATTTGATTCCCTAAAACGGATAAAAAATGCTTTAAATTACATGAATATATGTATTTTCTGATCAAATGCAATTTGTGTCATTTTTGGAATTCAAGCCTTTTTTAGAAAACTATTTCAATGTATATACATTGACAATAGGTTATATGAAAATTCAAAACAAATAATCCCAAATCACTCTTACTTAAAATGGATCGAAGTGTTTGTTATCAACAGTCAGATTTAATGCAATTTTATTTTGTTTTTAGCTAAATGGAATTATATCATGGTAAAAATCCCATCATACCCCACCCAACTTTCAAATGGAATAATAAAAAATCAATGAATATTATTGCAAACGACTCAAATATACACAAACTTTTACACCAAAAGTATTTTTATGGAAAATATTAATAAATTCATTGGATATCAGTGCAGAAATAATTAACTTCTAACTTTGCAGACAATCCAAAATATATAGAAATAGCAAATCCATAGAGCTTTTGATTCATTGTAAAATACATAATTGCAGTTCAAAAGCTTTGCACTTTTTAGGTATTTTTTAATATATTTTGCAATGACCATGATTGACAAATATATCTGCATCTTTTCTTTACAGAATACTTACAATTCTTTCAGCAGTGCTGAATATTTAGCAGTGAAAGCAGTGAATATATTTAAGAAAATTTCAGATAAATCTGAGAAAAACTGACACAGCAATAGATAGTCTACAATATTTCATCTTCAGAAAAATATGTGAAGAACATTTATAAACATTTTAGAAATTTTTTATATGTATGATTTGTATTTTTGAAACTAGTCAATCTTGTAAAAAGTTAGAATATATGGTACATATTTTGATCATGCAGTAGTATTCAAGAAAAGGTTCTCATGTTTTTTAGGCAGAAATAGAATTATTATGGGGAAAAAGTAATCCATTATTTTTTCGGTAGACGTCTGTAGTGATCGATATCTCAAGAGGTATCTATCAAACAATTTCAGATTTATGCTCGTTGGAAAGGTGACATTTGACACTAAAATATCCTCTTGCGGTTTTTGTTTGATTAATTCAGTTACGAGCAAGAGGTTTTAAAAATGGAAGACAACAAACAGAAAATTCGATACATTTTCGTTTTTCTCTTGTAACGGCGAAAAAGATAGCCAGGTGGCTAAAATTGTGAAAGGTGTTTATCGTCCTATATAAAACTGTAACAACCAGTTACGTACAATTTTTGTTTCGTCGATTCTGTTCAGGTATTTTTGATGTTAGAGATGCTCCTCGCATGTGAATATAGCATCGTCGAAAATGTTTATAAAATATCAAAAATGATCGAAGTTAACCGCATGTCAGCAATTGTAATGCGCAAGACCTAAAAGTCTACATGAAAGCTGTTTTAAACCTTTTTACAAAGCGAATCCAAAAGAAGTTACATAAAGTTCACGTAAAAATAATGGATTTCTTTTTCCCCAACCCAATAATATATAATTGTGAAATGTAATTGAGATAATTAACAAAAAGTTAGTAGATTGAGCAATGGAATGAAAAAAGTTTATTTTAAAATATTTTTTGCAGAATTTTTAAATCACTTGTTTTACTCTCAATGGCTGAGCAATAATTATAACTATATTTTATTATTTACTAGTACTAAGAAGATTCTTTTCCTGCATAAATTATTTAACAGTCACAGTAATAGTCCTCTTTAAAAACCAATTCCAAAAATAACTGGAATTTTATTTACAGTATGTTTTTCAAATTGAAGATATTCATTAAAATCAAAGTGATCCTCTCCTATGTCCATGATTCTATTGTGATTATATTATTCATAGGATTTTTCATATCACAGGAAATTCTTCCTTTACAATAGTGTTATCAAAAAATGAGCTCATTTTAAAGTTTTAAATAGAAGTTTATATTTTGAAAACAAATTAAATCTTTAAATACTCCTGGTTTTAATAACAAAGGTCCACAATGCAGCAAATTATTGCAGACATAACACAGGACAATTTCTATTTTTTCAGTTGGTTCCTTATGAATTAGATCATTATTAGCTGTGCAGAAAATGTTTTTATAAAAATTTTTCTGTAATGCTTTTCATTGCGAATACTGATAACTTATGGGAGTATTATTTCAACAGCATTTGCATGCATTGATTCATTAAAATTTTTACAACAGACAAAATAGAAGTAATTGGTTGAATAAACTACATAAAATATTTTAGCTATATGCAAACTTGATCAATACATCAAAAATTCTGATAGCTATTATGTTTAATGAAAACTTAGACTAGAAATTCACAATTATAACACCTCAGACCATTGCTCAGACTTCAGTTTGCTTTGAGGATGGAAAATTTTAAAAACAGGTTTAATTGTAAATATAATAGATCACTTCAGCTAGTCAACTGTTAAAAAAGAAATATATATATATATATATATATATATATATATATATATAATTATTAAAAAAAATTTCTAGATTTCACTATGTTTTTTGTAAAACAGAATTTTTTTTAAGTTTTAAGATCAAAAAAAGAATAATGGTGGCAGAAAACAAAAATGATTTCAAACAGCTGACTGAATTTCAATCATATGTTAAAAGAGCACTTAATAAAACTAAAACAGCCAATTCATTCATTTATAGTAGTGTGAGTAAAACATATGAACAAATTTCCCACTACACAAATTGATTTTATATCACTTCTGGATGACACATTAAGAATAAGACTTTCACTGTTATTAAAAAATAAATTATTTTGGTATCATATTTAACAGCAGGTCTGACATTTCTCGTAAAGTTTAACTGAGTAAAATTAATTTTTATATTCACAAAGAAAATGGACATTGAAATAAATAAATTCTTAAAATATTTTGTAGACAACTAGAAAGAGACTACTACGGTGCTGTAAGTGTTCAACAATTATTAACTAAATTGAATCGAAATAGCAAAACATTTTATTAAATATCAACAACAAGTAAAAGAATTACAGATTAACAATTCATTTTGGAGTTTATACCATTTAAGAGCAAATCACTCTAGTTCAAATATTATTTGAGCAATTAGCGAGGTAGTCACCACACATTCTACTCCCAGTGTCAACGAAATCTTTTGCGAGATGTATATAATGACCAATGAGATGTGCTCAAGATCTTATAGAGATTTAGATGAAACAGGTGATATAGCTTGCTTTTGTCTCATGGATGCTGTTTTTACCTTGTCAGTTGAAACAGGTATTTTACCATTTATATCACAATGGAAAAACTTTTCTGTCTTACAACCAAGAACGGCCCATTATATGGCGGTTGAAGTAGACATCTCACTATGTCACGACGAAGAAATACATAAGTAATTGTTGTTAAATACCAGTGCATAAACGCCTTCTTCACACCATGCCCAACATGAGTGGTACAGGGCGAAGTGCTTGCATGTACACTCATAATTTATTCACATATTCCTGTAACATAACAGATTGTTTAGTTGGAACTATGAACTCTCCAGGCAAATAGATTGTGGGACCAAAAGCTATATTTCTGCTGGTGCATAGACCAAATACTCTTTTAAAGCTGGGTGAAAAACAAGGAGAATCAATGGAAGCACCTCAGTCCAATGTTTGGTAGCATGGCACTTAAATAGCCATTTTCAAGGGTTGATGCAGTTCTTCAATTAAATCATTAGACTGTGGATGGTAACTTTTTGCTTTGGATCTACAAATACCCAGAAGATTTGTGATAGAACAGAAGAGAGAAGGCTCAAATTGATGTCTTGGATCAACAGTCACAAATGAAAGCACTCCAACATGTGAGAAATGTTTTTGCAATCATATTGGCAGTGATATCTTTGAAAAGCTGTGTTTCTAGCTATATGGAAAACCGCTCGATTAAAGTTAAACAATAACTATTTGAGATAGGGAGTGGACCAATAATTTCTAAATGAACATGGTCAAATCAATAAGAAGGCTCATGGAAAGATGTCATGGGTGCCTTTGTATGTCAATAGATTTTGGCCTTTTGACATGGAATGTCTGGAATACTTAAATATATCTGATAACATTCTAGGCCAAACAAATCTTCCCTTAATCATGTACTGTGTTTTTCATATACCAGGGTATGCAAAGAAGAAAAAATATTATGGCGATACTCTGCTGGTATATAGGGACATACTCTACCAATTGGAATATAACACCATAAATCAATATATGATTGAGGGAGAGTAATTCTAAAGTTAGAGGAGTTTGATTTTAATAATGATATTATCTTCTCACTTGTTACTTGTGTAGCAGAAATTTCAGAATAGCCAACTGCTGTGGAGACAGTTATGGCAGCTATACGGGATATAATCTCTGCAACAATATTCTGAATGCCTGATATATGCTGTATATTAGTTATAAATTGGGGCATGAAGTCTAATTGCTCCACCTGTTGTGGGAAATAAAATTTAGCTTTCAACACATACCTAAAATGTCGAATGGATGCATAAGCAGCAAAGAGTTCCACTTCCAAGAGCAACCTTTTAAAAACTCATTTAGTGTGGCCTAATTTTCTGCTGCATGAGCTAGAAACCAGTGATAAAATTTAAATAAACTTAGAAATTTCTTTAGGTTACCAATAGTTTCCGGCAGTGGAAAATCACAGATGGCTTGAACTTTACTTTATAGGGGCGTAATCTATTTTGGAGTTATAAGGTGACTAAGAAACTCAAGCTCACAATACCAAAACACATATTTTGATTATGTTTAACTTAAGGCTATAAGAGTTGAGGTGCTTAAATATAGCACATAAGTGTTTGTTGTCTTCTATGACATCATTTGAAAAATATAAAATATCATCAAAATAGATATAGCAAAATGGGAAGCCACTTTAATACCTCATGCATAAAATGCATGAAAGTTATAGGAGCATTCTCAAACCCAAAACACAAATGGTTGTATTCATAATAGCCCAATGGTATTGTCACTACTATTTTAGGAATATCAACCTTAACAATTGGAATTTGATGAAAGGCTTTAAAAATGTCTATTTGTAGTATAAAATAGGTTTACCATGATGGGCATGACTAAAGTCCTATAAATAAGGAATAGGGTAACTATCGAATTCTGTAACTGAATTCAATCTGTGATAATCTCCAACTGGACACACTGTTGAATCTCATTTAGGAACATGTAGTGGTAAGCTCCATGGGCTTTTGGATGGATGGATTATATCCTGGGGAAGAAGAAATTCAAATATCTCTATCACTTCTTTGTGAAACTTTAGATGAAACCATCTGTGTTTAGCTGCTCCAGGAGGACCACAAATTAAAATATGATGTACTGTACCATGAAAAACAGTCTATTTAATCAAAATAGGATTAGTTACAATTGGGAATTCAGATAGCAAAGATTCATAATCTACATCAGCAGAAACATTCACAACAGACTGTTGATTTATATGAGAGATGTTACCATAGGTAAATAATGAAGTCTCTAGGTTAATGACAGGCTTACATTTCAGGGCGACTAGAAGATTAAAATGTTTAAAAAAGCCTGCATCTATAATATGAGAAATCACATCAGCAATTACGAATCTCCCTGGAATCCCAAAGTTTTGTATTTGTCTGTTTCTGGTGTTTTCACACGACAATATCCAAAATTAATACAAGAAAGTTGGCATTTGTATTTACTACAGGTGATGAATATTTCATATCATCACTTGTGATATAGCTAAAAGTCAATGCGTTATCACATACTTATCCATAGGAGTGCACTAGATTTCCAGAAAAGTGGGAGTTGCAATGCAACAGAGGTGACTTGGATGGTGTTGGCATTATTATTCGGAATTTAAAAGAAAACAAATACCAAAAATAGATACTCACATTCGAGAAACAGCAACCTTCAGAGTGTTCGAGTTTGCATACTTTGTGAAAAATTATAAAGTAAAATATAAGTACATAATTTACTGCTTCATAGGAAAAAACATAGTCCATTGGTAACAATTGCTGCAGTTTTATAGTGTTCCAATAATTACTAACTAAATTAATTGAAGTAGCAAAACATTTTATTAAATACAAACAACAATAATAATAAGAAGACCAAGAGATTAAAATTCACTTCTGAGTTTTATAGCATTTAAATGCAAATCACTTTAGTTCAGTTTAAATAATATTTAAAAAGTTAACAAAGTACTTGGCACAAAGTGATAGAATGGAAAATACTTAAAAATTGCTGAATAGGAACAAATAGTTACAATAATGTTACAAGAATAGAAGAATGGCAGAAGTGTATTCATAAGGTAAGAAAGGATTTGAAATCTAAATTGTAAAGTATTATTTTGTGCAAACTCCTCCGAATATATGTTGAATCCATTCTATTTCTTAATGTGCGACTGTATGTTGGGGGACTGCAGAAAAAATTTAATCAGCTTTCACATACAAATAGATAATCCTTTTGAAAAATTTTTTTTAAGTGCTTAGCGATTTTCAGAAACAAGATAGAGTACTCTTTTTAAGGCTGTTAAGCTTGTGTTCAAGTCCTTTAACTTCTTTATTGAAACACTGGGATTTCTTGTTTTTATGATAGTTATGCTAGTGGAATAATGTATCAGAAGTCAACCACACCCAAGTCTTTAGATTCTTTGAATAAACCTCAAAAAGTTTGCAATCAAAATGACAAGACATAATTAGTAAAAAACACTTTCGAAGATGTGCATTTCTGAAGTAAAAAGAAGAAAATTATGCCTGAAAGATGCAGAAAGTTGCTGATTTTGAACTGAAAGCACTAAAAAGACCAATATTAGGGTGTATTGATGCCTTTCAACAAGAATTTGAAACATGTTGCAAAGGCATGAAACCTATATTAGATATTTGCAATTTTAGAACCCAATAATATGACTAACAGAAATAGCATGGTTAAGAAGATAAAATATCTTAAATGGAGTTTAAATTTATTTATTTATTCATTATTTATAAAGATTTTAACAATTTCCGATTGAGTATGAACTTTTTGACTTTGTTTCCAATCTAACTTTAACACTAAAATTTTTCATAACCCATCATATTTTGTTACATCATGTGAATGGCATTTTTCAAAGCTCAAACTAATTAATCTTTATCAGACATACATTATGAACTTAACCTGATTTTACTCTAACTATTTTGTCAGTTGAAAATTAAGTATGGATTTTGAAAATATGATTTCAAAATTTGCAGAAAATAATTATGATAATGTACAAAATCTCAAATTTTAATAATTATGGTTTTGTTAAAAGATTTTTCAAATTGATACATTGTAGGTATATATAGAAGTTTAAAATAATTCTTTGGATTTTAAAATTCTATTAGCACAGTTAATTTCACCAATTCAAATTCAGTAAAAGCCAGTGTTTTGTTTTATAATCACAATCAAGGTATCTAATTTTAGTTTTCAAAATAGTGATTGCAATTTATAAATTAAAATAATATAATTTTTTTTATTAAAATTAAAAATCATTAAACTAAAAAATCAGCTTGATAATTCAACATCAGAAAATGGATAACAAAAGTACACAAAAATAGTTGCAATTTCAAGGTACAAAATTAGATAATTTGTTGGAAATTAAAATATTATACACAAAATTTAAGGAATTAATTTTACACATGGAGTTGTTCAAAAGGAATTGATAAAAATAGAAACTTTGCATGCAGTAAAATTTATAAAAATCCCGTACAATATTTAGTTATGAAACAGAAAATTATAGCAAAAATATTTATATCGAATAAAAATACCTTTTTCTCCTTCTTTAAAAATATGTAAAAAATTAACAGCATTAAGTAATAGTGACATCTCATGAAACGTTTTTCAAAGAACATGAATTACACTTCATCTCAATTTAAAAACCTATAAAATTTCAAAATTGATTAGAAATGTTTTCATAGATTATGAGGGAAAAGCAATCTTTCTAACATAATCATAAAAATCGATTAAAAATTACAAAATAAGGTTTGAAACTAAACTTGTGTCATATAAATAAAGTTAAATACTGTGTAATTATCATTTAAATTTAAATAATGTTGTGCACATTGGGACATAAATTTTGTAAGATCTTGCTGTTGGTATTCTGAGATAATATTTAATAGTAAAAAGTAATTATAACTACTGAAGCTTTCTTTGAGCTTTTGCAATAAGTACAAAAATGTAATGCTTCATTAGTAATAATTTGTGAATCTGGTACATATCAGTGATCAAGACTAAGGTAAAGTCCTAACTCAATAAAAGACAAACTGAAAAAAGTTATAAAATTAAAAATCTTATTTATAAATGAATGTTAATAATTGAAAACATAAAATCTATAACAGATCAATGGATTGTATGAGCTCACAGAACATATTTTGCAAAATTTTTCCATTACAAATAAAGAAAATGTTAATAGTTCTTTTCCCAAGCCTACAGTATTTTTAGTGAATTAGCATCTTATTCTGATAGAAGAAAATGATAAGGAATTTGTTAAATCATTAAATAAACAGTTGTTAAAGGAAAGTAGCTATTAATTCTACCAATAAATTGTTGTAAGTGAATAATTCTCAGAAAAATTTTGATGCTTTTAATCTGTAAGAAACAAGTTTATTAAGACGGAATTTAAATTTGTCCTTATTTAGCTTGTTTTAGTAACAGTCAATGATGCATTAGACGTGATATGGTCATTTTTAATAATATGGAATTATTGAAAAAATAATCTTATGTTCAATTTTCATTTTGATATAAATTTTACTATATTCAAAAAGATATTCACAATAATCATATAAGAGAAAATATTTAAATATCTTTTTCAAGCAAAGTACAACTAGAGCTAACAAGCAATCTTGAAATTAGGCGCATTTAATTAACAACTAAAATTTTAACAAGTTTTGAAATACAAATAAAAACTATAAATTATAAAGCTGGGGTATATTCTGTTAATAAATATTCTCCAAAGTATAAAAGCATAAGGCCATATTTAAACCTATCTGTGGTCATCCAAAATTAATTTACCAAACATATTCAAAGACTTCTGTTTTTACAGAAAATTGGTAATTCATTAATGAAGAAAATATCCTATAAAACTACTGACATACAATTTTTTCAATAGATAGTTACATAGGTTCTTTAAACTAAATTACTTGGCAAAAGCATCTCCCAGTAGTGTCAATTTTATTATTTTCAGGAAATGACATTTTATTAACATTTATTTTTGAAGAACATAAGTGTAGAAATTTTAATACAAAATACTACTGTATTTCTTTCTCTGCGGCTCACTTACATTGTGTGTTAAGAAATGAGAAATAAATTATCCATGTAAAATTCTAGTTAGATGATTATTCTTTTCAAGCCTACATGGAAGAAAGCAAAGTGATAATTTTTTTTTCTTTTAAATTTTGTATTATTTTAAACTTTAGGTAAAAATATTACAAGTATTATTTTGCAGGACAGAGGAAAAACAAAAATTCTGAATAATATTGTCATCAGAGTGCAGAATGGTAATTTGATTGTTAATGAAAACTACATAAAAAAGAACCAAGAATTATTCACGATGAAACATTGAGAATTCAAGCATTTTATAATGTAGGAAAACTTGAAAATATCATCTTTGTGAATCAGTTCAAACTGATAAAAATGTTAAACTGATATAAAATTTTTAAATTGATAGGAAGGATTGATTTTCTGAAATATTGAGAGCAGAAACAAACTTGGGTTTGTATCCTATCAAAAGATGGTAGCTGGAAATTAAATATTGAAAGGTCACTATGAAAAAGTTTCACCATCATTAAATAAAATTTTATGTATAGTATCCTACTCATCGCATAGAGTTTCAAAATCATATAGAAAGGAAAAAACTTTAAAAGCAAAATTTAATCAATGCTAATATCAAACACTCTTCATGCAACTGATCATTTTTTGTACACGATTACTTGATTGGGTTTTATGGCGCAAGGTCCAAAATAGAACAAGCTACACCATTTTTGCATAGGAAAACTTGTACATTTTTAAGTGGATTTTGAACCACTGTAAACATTCATGTACTATATGGTACACAAGTCTACAAAATGTTTAATTAAAACAAAGAGTTACCCATTTAGTTATTAGCTAAGAAAACTGTTAGTAAAAAATCAAATTTAATAGAAATTAAGTGATTTTATACATAAAATGAATCAGTATTTGTATAGTTTTATTGCAAAAAGTCACAACTGTTTGAAAGATCTGTAAGAATGCTTAAGAAATAATTAGCAACTTTTTATTTCAATAAAGGAGTACCATATATAACACATTAAATTAATTTAAAGAATGAAATTATTCAGATGTATCATAATATAATATTTGTATCATGATGAATTATCAATGAATTATCTTTACTCCCAAATATAGGCAATATTTGTGGTTTTAACTAAATTTATTTCACGCATTTTTTTATTAATCATATAAAGAAATAAAAGATGAAATAATATTTAAACTGTATGATTGAATATTAAACTCTTTTATTCAGTATTATTTTTGCTTAAATAAAACAAGCATCTTCAAATGAAATGCACACAAAATGAACTACATTTAACCCACAAAGCATAAAAGTTACTTTTTATGCTTTTGTTCAAAAGCACAAATTCTTTTTTTAGTTTATGTAAGATGAAGATAACAATTAAGCTCATAGTAAAGAAATAAAAACTTTGGAAATGAGTTTTGAATGGTGAGGAATACTAGATTGTTATGCTTTAATCATGCAGTACATAAAAACAGTTTATAAAAATTTAATTACAATTATGACAAAAAAAGCCGGTAAACGTCATGAAAATGAAAATTTAACTAAATTAAATCTATTGATATAGCATATTTTCATATACTTATTTAATATATGAGGTACCATAATTAACATAGTATCCTTAATAAAATATCAAACTAAGAATTTTATGTATACAAAACTGAAATTAAAAAAAAAATGTATGAATCACTTAAATAATAATGAAGAAAATGAAAAATGTTCATTTTTTTTTTTTTTTTTTGAAATTGTTATCGATTTTGTATTATCTACTTTGAATGTATTTACTTTCAAAGTATCAAAGATAATTGTGATAAAAACAATAACAAAATGATAAATAAATAAAAAAAATAGTTCATTATTTTGAAATTTAATGACTTTGAATTTTGAATGATTTTCACATTTTAATATTTCTTTATGATACTACAACACCATGGCAGGAGTTTTTGAGAATAACATGTTTTTATGAAATAAGATTATTGTTAAAATAACTGAGAATCAAAATTAAGCATAAAATGCCAATAATCATATTAATTTATCATATAACTAGCCACCTTATTTTTTCTAGTTTTCCATTTTTAAAGATTTCACAAAAAAAAAAAAAAGTAAGATGTACACATTAATGAAGAAATTCTCTTTCTCTTATGACCTCTCATAGCAGCTTTTTTTTTCTTTTCAGTTTCTTTCTTCATTGGTAAAATAATTTTAAACATTTAATTTTTTTTACAAATATAAAACTATGATGATTAGTATTTATAATATAAACTAGCTTATCACCAATTTACTATTTATAAAATTTATTTTTATGAATCAGAGGCTAAAAATTAAATTTGTGCAGAGGCAGCAGTTGATTGAAACATCAAATGAAGTAACATACACATCACCAGATACTGACAGGAACAATATAACATACTATGTTACATTGTTCCTATCAGTCAAATGATAATTATAACATACTACATCAGACAGCAGAGACAACAGCCATACCATGAAAATATTGGTTCTTGTTTGATCACTATCTCATTGGATATTCACCTCCAAAAATATAGTAAAAATATTATATTTTCTTAACAACTGTTTGAGTTTTTATGTTAGGTTATTGATCAACATTGAGGGAGAAAGAAATATACTGAGGTATGAATAATTAGAGAAAAAAAAATTACTCCCATGTGTTGTGGAGTAAAAGGTTCTGCAATAGAAGGTCGATCAATTTTAGAAAACAAATCCTGACAATGCTTAATATATGTTGTTTTATTCCTTCCAATCATTTCTTGACCAAAAACATTTTTTTTTTTGCAATGGCACAGAATCAATCCAGAAAAAAAAAAACCCAGGAAAAATAAAAATACATGTAGCCTATTAAGTTATTAGCTTGATTTGAAATGTCTATAGTGAAATAACAGTTTTTTCGTTTTGAGAACATGTCAAAGGAAAGCAGCAATGTTTCCAGATCAATGCAAGATATTATGAATTCTTACAATGACTAGTATATTAAATGAATAAAAACTGACACCTTGAAATCATGGCTTCCATACAATGAACATTAAATTGTAAAACCTTGTAAAAGAAAACAGATACTTATTTCAGGTAGAATAAAATTTTTTTACAGGTTGCGCAACGTGAAAAGTATTTTCCAGGTGTCTCACATTCCATTCCCATGGTAAGCCTGCATTACAATGTTTGTAAACTTTTAACAATTATTTCAATTTTGATGAATAAACTGATAGTTTGGTGATTGTTCAGCTGTCACATAGAATGTTCATTAAATTACAGTCCTTTTCCAGAGTTTATTTGAAAGGATGATTTAAAATCTTCAAAATGGTAAGAGTTTGGTTTCTCAAATTCATAACTCATTATACATAACATTTCAATGTATGTTACAGCCAAAAAATGTCATACACATGTATACCATATTATAATTTCAATTTTTTTTAAACATATAAGAAAATATTTATACAAATTTTAGCATGAATGTCAAAAACGAAATGACTTTAACAGTATTATGCCACTACAATGCAAGTCAATGATTTCATGTTAATTATTTTAACAGGTTAAAGTACCGTATTTTCCAGAATATAATCTGCAGTGGCGTATTCTCAGCAAGACCTTTTTTCGAGTAAAAGTAAAAAATGTGTTGCAGAATCCGCAGCGGCGAATAATCCGCGTCAATTTTTCCGGCAAACAGTCTAAAATATAAAAATGGACAATATGATAAAAATATAGTAAATTCTACAGAAAAAAATCATTTATCATGAAAAAGATCGGTCTAGATGCACCTCATTGCAAAGTGTGATAAACTCTAGATGAAAGCATGAGATTGATCAAGAGCAATAATTTCGAAAAGATTCTTGTAAAAATTGTTGATATTTAGCTTCTAATAACTTTTAAAATTATGTTAGACATATTAAAAAATATATACATTTGCTTCATTAATATTTAAATGAAAGAAATGGATTATATGCAAACTGCACATTTTATACCGTACGTGTTTTGTTTTTCACTTCACATTAACAAGTTTGTTTCCATTATTTATTTGCTTTCACTAAAGCTTTTAATTTAAAATCTGCTGCGTAACTTAAAAGTTTTCGCTTTTATATGATTATATACGAATTTGAATATTTTCAAAATGAAACAGCTCACTTCAAGACAAATTGCGAAAAGACAGCGAAATGCAACTGTAATGTCTTTATGAGGAACCGAATTCAGTTTTGAACGTAATTGGACAAAGCTAATTATAGCTTAAATAACTCAGGTGTGTCTTAGTACCAAATGTTACTTATTTTATGAAACATAAAAACTTTTTTGTAAGCTTTTCTGATGGAGAATTTTTTTATCAGACAACCAGCAGCGGTGTATAATAATAAAAGGCAATGAATTACTGACAAAGAAAAAAAAACATACATTGTAAAACATTTCAAATTTAAGACAGTCATGAAAACAAAGCTCTTTTATTTTCTGTGTGATCTGACAGAAGCTGTAATGGTGATTGTCCATATTTTATTAAATTTTTCAATTCATAGTAATCTTAAATTCTCTTCAATATCATAGACAACTGTTATTGTTTTCTTTTCATTAACAATTTGATTTTTCATAGTGGTAAAGTTAAAACATATAGGAGTGAGAGGATAAATTTTTATTTAAATAATTTTTTATTAAGCTCCTCACAATACACTTTTTGAAAATGAGGACATTGGAATAATTTTAGGAAATTCAGCTACTCTTTTTTTTTTTCTTTTTCTAATGTGCTAATTTATCTGCATTGAAGATTTACCAAATTTTTAAGTACTTAACCTTCTTTTATTTTTATTTCCTAATTAAGAAGCTATGAGTTAATTACTAAAATTAGAACTGGAATATCAGTGTTATTCCACATGACCATCACTGGTATAAACATAACCCTTTGAATGCATTATATACCACAATGTTATGCCTTTCTTGAATTTGTTTCCATTGTTTTGTAATGCTTTAAAGTATCTCATTATCATTTAGGAACATACATCATGAATATGAAATAAATAGATTCTTGAATAGAGTCTACTGTTTTTAAATGTTTAATATAAATTAAATGTGCTTCAAATGAAAACATTTTTTAAATATATGCACCAAAAGATTTGACGCATAGACTTCAATAAAAAAATTTTTTTTAAATACTAACTATAAATATTTAAATTACAACTCAAACACACTGTCCTCAAATTATTTAAGGAATAAATTTTTTTTTATTTCACATATAAAACTTAGTATATTGTCCTGTATATAGTCTGCAGCGGCATTTTATCTACAACACCTTTTTTCAGGAAAAAGAAATATCTATCACATAATTTGCAGAAGCATATATATAATGCATGCCAGTTTTTTGCCCAATAATCAAAAATGTATGCTAATAATGTAGTATCACATAAAACAAAAAAAATAGTAAGATTATAAATTGTACTGATGAAACCTTTATTATGAAAAGCATCTGATTGGATCCGTTTCATAGCAAAGGGCAATAAACAGATATTTCTGATTTGCTTTCTGATTGCATTGACATTTCGGATTTTATTTTTAAAAATTAGTTTATTTTTGTCGCTCAATGGTTATTTTTTGCACAAGGACTATGTAGACTGGGACATAGTTAAAGAGAATTCTGAGCCACTACAAACATCCCAAAGGAGAATCAAACTTAACTGTTGCACTAAAGGTAAGAGCGCTATCTAATCAGCAGTCTTTTAGAACATTAGAAAAATGATTAATTTTTGAAGCGAATCATCATTAGGAATGAGAAACATGCTATTGATAATAATGTTAAATGAAAGGGGATCACAGTATGAAGAGAATGAAATGACTTAAAGCAATTTAAAAACCAATATTTGTCAAAAAAAGTGATGCTGTAAGAAAAAATATCAGTAATTTGGTGAGATTTAGAAATTTTATTTTTACAGGTAAACAATAAAAGATCAATTTTGAAGTTACTGTCAAGTAAATGATTTAATCAAACAGAAAAGAATAGTATTGATTTATTGAAAAAGTATATTGTTTCACCTTATTCTTAAGTTTTAAAAGGATTAAGATTAGATTATAAATGTTTAATCTCATTTTTAGATTTCAACAGTTTGTTTGCACTATCTTTAGATACATAGAAGTAGCATTTCTATCAAACAAACAGTAATAACCTGACATAAAAATTATGCAGATCAATATACTTCTATTTTATCACAAGGCCTTCAGCCACTGGTTTGTCATTCGCTAACTACTTCTTGCTTGAGTTTTAGATCTCAAAGAACAAATTGGTAAGAAGACAATTAAGACAAATGTCAATAGCCCATGTAAAGGTTCAAACATGCTCCAATGATTGAATGACAAAATCAATTGGATAATTGAGAAATTGTTTAAACTCCTTTAGTTATAGTCCTTTCCTTAAATTTTCTCTTTCAATTCCATTTAACAGAACATACAAATTTAAAAATATTTCAATTAGATTAATAGGGATGTTATAAGGTATATTTATTTTCTGATTTTTTTTTTACTCATCAGCAATTTTTCAGAAAATATTTTGCTTTCTAATAGGTGAGATCTCCCTAAACAATAATAAAAAAATTAAATAAAATAATAAACTATATTTTCCGTTTTTCTTTAAATCATTAAATCTGTTAAATGACTTTTTAAAACCAAATGTAACATTTTCAGTCAGTATAAGCTTTAAGTTTCATTAAATTATTTACATTATTACTACTAAAATTCATTGAAAATAATTTTCAACAAACTTGAACAGATTTGAAAACAGTTTGCTCAAGTAAGATATAAAATAATTAAAATAAATCAACTTTATGATTCTAACATAATTTTTAAATACAAAATATAGTTTCAAAACATACATATCAAGAAAACATATTTTTTGGTTAATATAATAATAGTGAGGACACATAAATAGCAGTTTTTAGCATATAAGAAGATTAGTACACATTTTAAGTCCAAAAAACAAATTAAATTTTTCTATGATAGACAAATTAAATAAATACTCTGAACTTAACAATTACTTTAACTAGATATATATGGAACTGCTATTTATTATTTCTAATAGAAGAAATAAAATGAAAATAACCTGAAAACAATGAACACAAAATAATAAATGCTTTTTTGTAAGTTTTGTAAAAACTGCCTTTATGTTATTAATTAATGTATCTATATTAAAGAAATATTTGAACAATATCTAAAGAAGGAATAAAATTGCAATTATACATTTTTAAACCGATAGGAAATCTTTAAAATTAATAATCTCAAAAACTAGACATGTATGCAGAAAGAAGTATAATTTAACATAAAAATATAAAAAAATCAATGATATTACAGGAGTGGTATATAATTTCAGGAGTTTCTATTGAATTCTGAAGGAAACAATTTCCCCAAATTTTCAAAGATTACAGGAGTCCTTTTACAACATTCTTTTCAGAGTTTTCAAGTTCAGCAACACTTTTTCAGTGGTTCAAGCTTTACTTGGGACAAAAAATTTTCATTCGTGAATTGGCCATTTAAAAGCACACAACACAAATCATAATTATTATCATAAAACTCTTAGAAGATAAGTTACTCTAGTCAGTAGCAAAAGATATGTTACTTTAGACATTGTATTTTGTATATTTCAAGTGTTGTCCTTATATTTTTTTGCACAGTATTTTCCTCTTTCCTTGATACCACCATCTAATGTTTCTTAGTCAGAATTTTTTCTTTTTTTAAATTGAAAATAAACAATTTTATCCTTAAAAAAACAATATTTTAAAAATGTAACAATGAAATGATCAGAGAAATAAATTTTTAGCAAAAATAGTCTAAAATAAATTTAAATTAAACATTCTGATCATTTTCTAAAATCACATTTTGTTCAACAAGAAAATCTAAAAAGTAATTTTTAGTGAAGTAAATGGCCATTTTAAAAACATATTCGTTGATTAAAATATAACCTGGAGTTATGAAAATGGAATAGAATTAATACTTGCTGATAATATTGATAAAAAAAATTTAGATTTTAGTTCAAAATGATAACTTATAGATGAAAAATTATGAAATGAAATGAGGGTTCAATAATTGTACAGCCTTTAAAAATTACAGATTTAATGTTTAATCCCTTTATAATTATTTCAATTCTTGTTAACAGATGGTAAATTCTGAAAGGGAAATAACCCACACTCACAGAAAAGAGTTAAAATTTAAGCTCAAATACCTCATAAAAGTACATACAGTAAATTGATTTTTACAAACATGTAAGAATAGAGAAATAGTTCTAAAGATCGAAAGTGAGTAAAATAGAGAAATACCTGTTAGATAATAAAAATATTTTTTTTTTATTGCATTGCTTTCTATAAATAAGTGCTATTAAAAATTATTTAGTATGCATTACATAAAAAACATGCAAAATAAAATTCATAATTTAAAACAATTCGAACTTTTATTTTACTGAGGAAAACTCAGTTAAAGTAATTATTTACTTTTCCTGTTTCAAAACTACACATTTTTTTGATGTACAAAAGCATTTCATTGTTTTTTCAAAAAGTAATTTAAAATTGTTGGCCATTCATCTACTTGTTTTGCAATAGATTGCAGCACTAAGTCATATTCTTCATGTTCTTTTTCATTCTTATTAAGTTCTCAATCATTTAATCATTGAATACTTGTTATAAGCAAATCACATCTGAATCCAGATTGATTAGTCCTGAAGTGAAATTTTGAGGAGCAGTAGTCATCTTTGTCAAAGCTCAAGGAAGAATAACTTATGTTCACTCAAGTTATCAGGTAAATATTTTACTTTCTTTCAGTTATAGTACTGTATTTAACAAAACATGCAGGTCAAAATGATTCAGATATTGTCTTCTTACAACATCATTCCAAGCATACATTCACAAGAGCATTGTCCACAGAATGTCAGTTTCATAAGGTTATTCCAACACATGATCCAAGGCCAAAAATATCCTATGAAATTTTCACTTGAAGCTACTGATAATATTCAAATAGATGCAAAGTCAGATTAGACAGGAGAAATTCCTCACAAATTGTTTAAAAAATCTGGGGAGAATAATATTTGAGGTTGATGTCTATTAATGATTCAGTCAACTCACATATTTCATATTAGGATTAATCGAAAATATTTTCCTTTAGTTTTGATTTTAGAATTAAAACTTTTTATTCATTACACTGTTAATTGATACTTAATATTGCAATTTGTTATCCATAATTCAAAGGTTCTCCAATAATAATGTTAATATAAGTTTTTAAACTATGAAATAAAAAAATGAATAAAACATCAGATTATAAAATAAATGCAAACAAAAAATGAGTGAAAGTTTTTTAAAAAAATTAAGTTTGTTAAAGGTAATTAAAATTATTGCATCTCTGGGACCAGCTAATACTTCATAAAAATGAACATCTACTGTATGTGTTCAAGATAGTTTTATTTCAATATTACATAAAACATTTCAAAAATTTTTTTAAAATTTATTTGACTTTATTCTCTCAAAGCTGAGAGACAGTTTGATTATCACTTTACCTTTTGCATAATAAGACAGGAATCACCTACTTTATAACCAAGACAGGAATAAAACTTGTGATTTGTCAGTTTACCATGGGAGGAGCATGAAAATCAAATTGTAAGAATATAAGATAAATATAAGAGAAATCAACACTGCTTTGAAAATAAAAAAAAAATAATAAAATAAACATTAAACAATGATCTGGGAAAAAATTCCTTATGCAAAGAGTCAAAACAGGAACTGATCATAAATTGGGCAATATATGAGCGTAGAAAACAAGAAGACCTGTATTAAAAATTCTTTTCCTTATTGTAAGTTAAGTGAAAATAAAAAAAAGATTTATTATTGAATTCATGAAAAACTTTAAATACTAAAGCTTGTCCAAACATTTTCTTCATGTATAATTATTGTTAAGTACGGTTGGCCTATACTTGAGGGTGCCCCCTTGATTCTTGCCAAGTTGTGATCGCGGATGATTGCCAAGCTGGGCAAAACCCAATCGTGCTCTGATTGGTATATTGTTACATTAGTTAGTTTTACTTGTTGTTAAGTACATAGAAGCAAAAAATGATAATTCGAGAATATAAATCAGAAATTACAAGCCCGATTCTTTTGGAACTAAAATAAATTATATGAAGTTATGAATGTTTTTATCACTTAAATAAAAAATGATTAACTAATACAAGTCATAAATAAATAATAACAATCGAAAAATATTAAGTCCGGTGAACACTTCCGTAACTTGTTCTGTGGCTCAAACTGAAGATATACTATTGGCGCAATCACTGCCGATACCTATGTATAGTAAACCTAAAAGCTAAGCACTTAGAAAGGCGTGGTTAAGTTTAAATCTTAAAAGCAGTGTTTCATCTTAACTTAAATGTAAATAGAAATGAAAGGTGTGGTCAAACTAAACTTTTAACTGCAGTCTTTCATCTTAACTTGAATGTAAAATAGGGATGGAAAGAAAAACGTGGGTTTTTTTTTTTTTTTTTTTTTTTATAAATATTTATGGGTTAAAGATTGATGTAACTTACCACCATTATGCATTACTAATTTTTTGCACTTACTTTTAAAATATGAGGATCAAAAATTATTTAAATTATTTCAGCAATTAATACTCTTTTATGAATATTATTTTATTGTGTGGAACTGTTTTCCATTTTTCCAATCAGTTTAAATAAGATTTAATTCTTTGCTGGAGATTATGGATACATTAATAAACATATCTGAATCTTAAATTAAACTCCAGCTTTATAGCTGCTGTTAAATAATTGAAATTAATCAAGCTAGATTTATTATTAAAAACTATCATTTAAGTTTCAAACATTCAGTTAATTTTAATATCTTTTCAGAACGATAGTAACTTTAATCTAAACTAGCGCAATGTTAACGTACTACACAATTGAAAAATATTAAATGTTTAAGATAAAACCGACTTTATTTTCTCAGTAAAATCAGATATTATAATAAAATTTTTTACAAATTTATTATGAATTGTACTTTATTAAACGTCGCAAAATTAATATTATTAGATCACTACTTAGATAATACTTTAAATGCAAGTCAAATTTCCTTAAAAAAAAAAATAATAATAATTAGTACCTCTATTTGAGGTACACATTATTTTATTTTTAATGAAATTTGTATTACGTTCAAAGTATTATTTAATTATACCTTCTTTTCCATAATGAATGAGCATAAATGTTTAATATTCTTAAAATCCTTAAAAAACGCATTTTAAGAAAAAAAATTACGAATACAAATTTCTAGATTTTAATTAAAAATGTTTTTACGCTGAATACTGTTGTATTCCTTGAAAAATGAGGACAATATTTTATTTCCATCCTCACAATTGTGAATGCGTATTTTTATTTCATCCTCATTAAAATTTGAATTAACATTAATTTTTTATGTATACAATTTCTAAAGAGTCTGTTCTAAAGTGTTATAAAGCTTTTAATGTAATGAAATATTTTTTGACAAGGAATTAATTTTCTTATTAGAGATTAACTCCTTTTATTTAAAAAACAATGCATTCTTAATATTTTATACTTTGTTTTATAAATAAAAAAATGTGAATTTTTGTGATGATAAATAAAAAAATGTGAATAAAAAAATGAAAATTTCAAATTATGAAACAACAGTTGAATTTTTTACAATTTGGAAGACTAAACTGTATTATAAAATTAAAAATAATATTTTTGATAATAATTTAACATTTCCTGGTTTAATACCATATATTAATGTTTAATACCATATTTAGCCCATTGAAATCTACTATTAAAATTCTTAAAGACAACTTTATTATTACGCCTGTTGATAAAGCTTCTAATAACTATGCATTTTTTTGTAAAAAAATTTATTTAGATTTAATTGATAAAGAAACTTACTTTGATTACCGCAGGAAGCGTAATTCAAACCTGCGGTAATCGACAAGGTTAAAATATTTCTAGCACACTTGCTAATTAATTTTTACATTATTTTGAAAAGTTTTATTATTCAATATCCTTTTTCTTTTAGATATATTTTGGTGATTTTTTTTTCAAAAATTTAAATTTTAGTGATATTTTAAAATCAATTTATCCAAACGAACTTTCCTTTATTAAAACCAACATTTCTAACAATAACATTGAATTCTTAATTACTTATAAATATTGAAAGTTTATAACTACATGTACAAATATTTTCGATAAAACCAGTAATTAAATTTGAAAGTTAATAAAATGATATATTGGTAATCCAGTATTTCTTTAAAAATTTACAGGAATCTAGTATTAATGAATTAAATACAATATATATATATATATATAAATATATATTTGTTTTTTTTTATAATTTCATATACAATATTTGCAATAATCGAAAATTTATCAAAAAACAAGTTAATCACTTAATTAATCAACTTAAATATAATGATTATTCTTCCACTGCTTCACTCTTCCCCGAACCAGGGGAAGATTTTAAATTAAGAGGGGTATTTCTGCGGAGACACTAGGTCGTGAGAGAAATTGGAGGAGCATGTGAAAAGTGGAATGACCAGACATTGATGGATGCTTAATCACTTATCGAGCTGGGGATTGCCTGTGAAAAAGCCGAACATTTAATCAGGGGTGACCGAACATCCGGTCAGCTTCTACCCCCATTATGGGGCTTTAAAATTTTCTCACGGTATTGGAGAAACGTCCAAAATTAAATAATGTCGTTTAAGGGTTTGTTATAAAATAAGAGAAAAGAAATTAGTGGGATATTCTTTGTTCAACAAGTATTTTATCATTAGTTTATTCGAGATAGATCATTATGGAAGTATCAAGAAAAAGTATTAAAAAGGAAACCTGAACATGTTGCGATATTGTAAAGAACACTTTTTTAATTCCAAAATAAATATACTCAGTTCACACAATTAAGTTTTTCTGAAACTTGGCCTTTCTCAAATTTTTGAAATGTTATATTCTAGTAAAGAACATTATTTATTCATCTCCCTTTTTAATGTTTCTTGACAAATTATTTCATTATAATGATCTTGTTGAAAATATTCTATTGTTCCGAACGACTTGGAGCAATTGGCATTTGAGGCAGAGATATAATATGAAGCTTATATGACCATGAGTGAGTTCAGAAACGAAAAAAAACCTTTTTATTTTACTCATTCGCATCACCCAATAATTCTAAGCAGTGCAGTCTCACATCGTTGATTCCTAATTCACTGCATTTAGTGAATTAAAGGATTTTAAATAATTAACTTTGTGTGTGGGTGTGCTTTTATACTACAAAAACTGCAATAAATGAAATTGGCCATTTTTTGTCCCCTGGTCAGAATTAGAACATGAGACGGGATGCATTCGCATTGTTTCGCTATATTATTCCAACGAAAGCTTGTATTCTGTGCTATAAAAAGAGCATCACTATTTAGTCAAATAAAAATATCAATTAAAGGAATAACTAATGTTTTCTTATTAAATTCATTGATATTTAATTATTTTACTTACGACTTTTTTTATATTTGTAAGTTTCTGTTATATATATGTGTTTAATATATTTGTGTTGAATAAGAAAAGCTTGTGTAGATAAAAATTTTTACATTTAATTCTTCAAATGTTATATAATGGCTTATTACAATGACAAGAAATAATGTTTTATAAGATAAATTTGGATGTTTTGGAGTCAGAAAATAATAAGAAATGTTGAAAAGATTAATATCACAGTAAAAAAATCTGAATAAGTGTTGAGTACTTAATAATAGAAGTATTTCAAATTTTAGGTTGAAATTTTTTTTTATTAAATGGACAGTATTGCTAATCTAATAAATCTATTCGTTAAGTGTGATATTATTTTTTATTAATACTAACATATTAATATATTATCTAAAAATGGATTTACATTATTTTTATTTTTTGTGATTTAATTCCTATAAGATTACTGAGTTACGATTTTTTCAAAGATGAATAAATTAGTGAGGTTAATTCAAATATTTAAATTGTAAAAGAGAGCAACTTTTTAGAAGTAACAAATAAAATTTAATTTTTAAGATAGACAGTATTAATGCAAAATTAGAGCATACAAATCGAAATCCTAATTTTATTTTTTTATAGCTGATTCCTTTCATCGGGGCATTACTTATAGGGCACTTCACATCAGTAGTTTTTGTAGGAATTATTCCATAATATTCCAAAATTTCCTGAACAAGATCATCACTTTCCAATAAAATTATGGAAAATACTGTAAAATTTTGAAGAAATGGATGCATTCTTAAAAGAACGTAAAATTTCAATTTATGATAAACAACAGAGCATATAGTTTACATGCAAGTGAAATAGTTAAGAAGCGCTCGAAAATTCATAAAAAACTCTTACTACGTCAGTAACTCCTCCTAACTTTAAACAATACGTCATTAACCCCACCTCTTCCCTTGACGTCATCGTCCAATCAATCAGCAATCTTGTTATGGTGCTAATGCACCATAACAAGATTGCTATCGCCCTATTGGCATTATATTTGGCAGGGAATTTGGCGTAGAATCGGTGCAGAACAAGATACGGAAGTATTCCCTTAAGTCCGTATAATAATGACCAAAACATGGTAAATTATTAGAAAATTATCTAGCTTTCTGATAAGTTAATATTTTTCATCATAATATAATTTAAACATTATATCGTGCAATTTATACAATGATAACATTTTGATTAAAAAAATAAATACAATATTATGCCTAAACTCAAATATATATAAATTTGGAAAAAATTGTAATATAATCTTCTTCACAATATAAACTCTACTAATCTTAAGGAATCGTGCACAATAAGTAACTAGCGGATAGGGAAAGGAAAAATATATCCCACAGAATTAGTCTTCGGCAACTCTCGGAAAATCCGAACGGGTAATCTTCCCGAATGATCTGGATTAGAGATGGTCGTTATTTGGTGGAACTGTTATTTCGGAACAGTTATTGCTTAATAACCGTTTAACGAAAAACGCGTTCTTGAGAAATTCTGTTATTAAGATAACGGTTTTCTTTCCTGCTGAACAGCTCAAATCGTTCCGTTGCTGATAACTTCTTTTACGTTATTGAAGAACGTTTCTACATTTCGTTATTTTGGAACTTCCGGAACGTTAAAGCAGTTATCGTTATTTTGGAACATCCGGAACTTTAAAGCTGTTATCGTTATTTTGGAACTTAAAAGAAGTTATCGTTGATTTAGTTTCTTATACCGTCCAGTTTTCGAGATTCTCGGGAACGCATTTTCCATACTCTCCTTTGGTGGACCATCAATCAATGACACCTTCGACTCTCTACTGCAGAGGAGGGGGGGGGGAGTTAATTGTTGAAAAGCGGATGTTTGAATATGTAGATTTCACTGTAAAAAAGATGAAAGCATTACTAAGAATGGGGATTCTTAAAGATCCCATTTATGACAATATTGCCCCTAGTAGCAATTCAACGGTGGGCGGTCATTGGGCAAACGCCTCAGGATGATGAATACTCACCGGGCCCTGCGCGGCAATAGTGCATGGAACAGTGCACTATTTGTCACCTCTATCGGGGAGCGGCGGCAGTATCACTCCCCAGTGAATTGAAGTGACCGGTGCGATGAGTTTATGGCAAATGGGCCGTTGAGTTACGTTGGGTTCGATGAAAAGGCAGTGAGTGTTGCGATGATACTATGCCATGCATTTTTATATTCTACTCGGATAGCAAAGCTGTTGTTTTGCTTTTATATATCAAAAATACACTATCGTTTAATAAACTTTTTAACGATAATGTATTTTTGCTTTATAAGCTTGACACACAAAACCAAGGAAAACAAATTTTATTTATACATTTTTTCATATAGAAAAATATTTGTGTTGAAAGACATACTTTAAAAAAAATTGGATAGTATATTTATAAATGAAATTTAAATGTATTTTGCAGATCTAATATTTTTTCACTCTTGGACACATTCCAATATTTTCAATAACTTATTGAGTGTCACAAAGTTGGCAGATTCAACATATAACTTCAGTTTTAGAACTTTTTTTTTTTAATGATATTCAATAAATTTTCCTAGAGATCATATTCATCAAGTTTTTTTTTTCCCCTAAAGTAATTTCCTATTTTAGAAAAATAGAATTTAATTCAGCAGATAGTAAAGATTTTCCAATTTTTTTTTAAAAAATTTCTAATTGAAATTTAATTGTATAAGTCTGAAAAAATTTATTATTTATATTGCTTTTATAAGATTTATATTTTACTAAGTCCTCGTGAAATTCATTTAGAAATTTAGTTTTGAAAATGGAGATTAAAATCATAAGTTATTCATTTAATTCTTCCAATATATCTGATACACAGAAAAATATTATCATAGAACATTTTAAAACTACAGGCTTTGATAGATTTAAAATATATTGATTATGTTTTAATTTAGAACAGAGACTACTTTATATCTATGGTATTAATTGAATTCATTTTTGATATTCTTTAGTTTTATATAAATAGCAGAAAAGTTCACTTAAACATGAATATTCTTGAAATTTTCAAATGTATATGTTTCAAATGTAAGTATAAATTTTTTATTGTAATAAGATTAGAAATTCAGTTATATTCTCAGATAAATATATATATATATATTCCTATTTGTGTGCGTTTTTGCACTTTTTATTTTAATATTTATTACACTCTCAACTTCAATATTTACAAACTTAATCACAAAAATAAAATGTTCACAAAAGATAAAAGTTTATTATTTTTATTTTTTATATATTAGACATATTATTACACACACATTAGGTTATATTTATTTATACATTAG
>JAPDSC010026103.1:261792-300973 GCA_026290005.1 Latrodectus geometricus
CCCACCTCTGTCAGGTACACACAGCCATTTTTTAAAGTATTGCTGTACATCAACATTAACATGGTTATCATGATGGCGAGTAGAAGCTAAAAACAAATAAATAATGTAATATTAAGAAACAAAGTAAGGTCAACATTTCAAACATTTTTATAATTGATATTATTAATATTAAATTTTCTGTAAAAAACAATTTTAAACTTTACATGGAATGTAATGAAAAATAAATATAAAGTTAAAATATTATTAAAATTAAAGTTTAAACTAAGAAAGATAAGATGTAAAGTTAATCCATATACTCCAATCATTCTTTTGATCTAATGATAAACTTAGCATTTTAAAAATTACATAAGCAAAGCATAAACAAAAAATAGTAAATATTCATTTTCCCTAACTGTAAGTAACAAACACGACATAAACTGAAAAAAAAAAAATGTAATTAAAGATTAAAACTGGAAGTTATAAAATATTGTATTCTTATCATTAGTACAATGGTTATGATTCTGAAATATTTAGATTAAATTCAATTATTATAAATAAACTGTTACATTTGAATTTAATGATGTTTTCATATTGCACTATATTACTTTTAAAATTTCTATAAGCAGTAAAACTTAAATAGTTTAAATATAAAATACTAACCTGTTATCAAATTTATAACATTCTGGAGGGTGGAAACATCACTTGAGCTTGTACCACCTTTATTAGTCAAAAGTCAGCTGAAAATAGTAACAAAATATTAGAAATATAAACTTCAACATAAGTTTTAGTTCCTCAACCCAACTAACCATGTTACTGCTTTTTTACCTATCAATTAAATATTTTTATTTAGAAACTTTGTTTTTTTTATATACCATTCAGATTGCTTGAATTACTTTGAAATTTACATTATGTCAGAGGAAAAATTCCAAGAAAGATGAAACCCAAACCAGGTCTCTGGAATTATTTCTTTTTAAATAATTTTTACAGTAAAAATTTTAAACATAATTTTTGTTGCAAAAAATATATAAACACATATCATATATCTTTAAATTTCAAACATACAATTTGCATATTGTATACATTTACACTAAAGCGGTTTGATTATTTTTCCTTGTATTAATATGTGTAATATAAATATTTATATATTATACAAACAATCTCTCTATTATAACTTAATATATTGTTTTATTTATGCCACAATATTTATCATTGACTAACAAGGAGAACAATGAAACTCATTTTCTTTTTGGATAATTACTACATACATAACTAATTTTTTTTGTCATATATTAAACATTATGCACCAGATTTTTAAAATTCTCTTCAAACAAGTTCAATCTTCAAGTTCAAAAAAATCAACTAAATAAACATTAAAAGACTCCAAACCTTCAATAGTTTGTAAAAAAAAAAATTCATACACAGTAAGCAACCCACCTTTATTTGACTTGGACTTAATATCTTGGTTATACATTTAATACAAATATTAATATGCAAACTGTACAATTTCTTATGCTGGAAATTAAACAATCTAATTACAAATAGGGCTTTAAAATTCTTATTAATTTTATCATGTAATAAATCATGAAAATTATTTTATCAAAATTAGTTATTACATGAACATGATTAAATATGGGAAATATAGTTTAACATATGAAATATGGGAAACACAAAAAAATTTCTTTATATGGCAAAAGTATACCTTTACACATTATGTTAGTGAAAGACCATAATTTATATTCGGAAAATTTTGATACCAAAAATATTTGAATATTAGTAGACTCACATGAAGTTTTATGAAATTCTTTTGAGACTTTAAAAGACCTACCAAGTAACAAATGATTTATTTTCACTTAAGATTATATCATGAGTCTTAATGTCACATCATGACAATTGTTTGAACCTTTAAGTGTGAAATAGGTTCCTTCTAATTTTAAATAGTGCTACCCAGCTATACTAAGTCTTAACATTAATGATGATTGCCTAAGAGATTGATTCTAATATTTCAAAATTTTCTGAAATATCTGTTAATTGCACAGCATTTAATTCTTTGTATCTTAAATACACTTGCCAAAGGGGTAGATTGAAGATCTAATAAGTTTTTTCAGCTTTCCTAAATAATTTTCAAACTGGAAAACACTAAAATTATCTAGGTGGCCATACCTTTTTACATTTTCAATAAGATGCGATAGTGCATGGATACTGTAAGTGATAAATTCTTTACCATACAAAATTGTACACTTCGCAACAGACTCTAAGCAAAGAGCCACCATATTCAAAATATTTTGCAAGAGATTTTTCAATGACCAGTATTCATATTGAAAAATGTAACAAGAGGAAACAGTTGTAATATTTCTCAGATAACATTTTTCAATAGAACTGGTTCTGTATAGAGAAAAAATTATCGCCATTCAGTAGCTTTCCAAAGATCAATGTGTTTTAAATGGCTGTTTTTTTTCACCATCATTTCTAAAAGAAGCATTAATTTCTGGATAAGTCATCTATCGATACCATTTACCTTTTCGTCACCTACCATATATCAACCATAGTAACCAGTCAACAATTTAGTACAAGGAACAAAAGCTCTTGATGGATATCACAAATTACTGCATTAACAAAACTTGAAAAGTTTTTACCCAATATTGCAAGACCAGCATAACAATTTTTGAATCTTTAACTAATTCTTCCAGAAATTCATTGATATCAGGTTTCTTTTCAACAAATAAATACCAATGAGAAAAGGTGTATCTATTATCTTTCTAATGCTACCTAAAATTGGCCAAAATTTATATGAACTGTTATACAAAGGAAATCTATCAATATGTAAATTTATGCTTATAGTAGACTGTTTTAGTTTTCAATCCATACTAGAGTTTTTGCTTAATAGTGTTTTTTAAAGAGAAATGGATATATTCACTTTCTTGAATTTTAGATACAGAAACATAAGTAGGTGTACTGAGTAATGTTCTAGCTGGCAATTTTGTATGATAAGGTTTAAGTACATTTAATATGCCATTTATAGCAATCCAAATTAAATTATGTTTCAAAAAACATTGTTTTAATTTCTCTTTAGGTACTGAATTGCTTAAGATATTTGACTCATTATATAAAGAGTTAAGTATTTTGAAATCTTTAAATGTGGCACTACATTGTTGATCTGGGTCCATGAAATTTTCATTATTGGTTTTTAATTACTATATATTATTATTATTATGCATATTTATAAACTAAAAACAATAAACAGACTAAAGTACACAATAAAATTAATATTATTTCAAACATATTGCTTGTAATTCTTATTCGGACTTACATTTTACCGGTACAAAATAAATATAAGTCTACAAAGTTACAGAATTAAATAAATAGGCATTTTAAAGATATGTACTTGTTATTTATTTAAAAGAATTGATAGTACTTACCAAAATATTCTGTTATAAATGCTTGCTAAAAATGATATAATAAAAAATAGCTAATTCCAGAACGAAATATAACTAGTACAAGTAGTAGGAAAAAAAATTGGTAAACACAATGAATTTCAAATATGGCGGCCGCGCATGCGTAGAATTTTTACTTATTCTACTCGTGATTCGTTTCAATCTCTTTGGTAAATACTACGGCTACCGCTTAGTGGCCACTGCATCAACAGCCGATGACGATGTCGAGCACAATGTACGGTAGAAAAAACGGTGACCGTTTCATGTATAAGATACCGGGCTCGGACCGATGAGAAAATTTGGTGAAAAGTGAGTTGCCAATGGAACCGGTGAATGGCCAGTGTAATACCAATAAGCCTCTGCTACTAGGGGCGGGGACATTTTATTCATCTTCCGTCTTTCATTGAAATTTAGTTTTATTTGTGTGAATCTTATGAATTTTAGCAAAATTTTTATTAAGCTGAAATACTTTTTACAAACTCGAAATTATACTCAAAATTAAGATAAGTGAAATTTTTTAAATTTTATGTCAAATTTCAGGAAGATAATTATTAATTTTTATAAATTAAAATAGATTAAAAAATTAAGCTTTTTCAATTAAATTTTAAAAGTTTGTAGAATCTAACAGAATTTTTTGATATTATAATGTATTATTATTTGTTTAAAAAGAATTATCATAATTATATTAAAATAACAATTAATATAAATAAGATTTTAATTATTTACGATAAATACTCAAATTATACTCAAAAATTAAGATAAGTGTGAAATATTTTTAATTTTATGTCAAATTTCGAGAGGAAAATTATTAATTTTTATAAATTAAAATAGATTAAAAAATTAAGCTTATTCAATTAAATTTTAAATAAATTTTAAAAGTTTGTAGAATCTAACAGTATTTTTTGATATTATAATGTTTTATTATTTTTTTAAAAAGTATTATCATAATTATATTAAAATAACAATTAATATAAATAAGATTTTAATTATTGTAAATAATTAGCAAAATTGATATAATAACATTTTTAGCGTAATTATTTTAAATCTCGAAAATGGATGGAAAATAAATGAATTGCATTATGTTTTTGTAAAAGGCTATTTATGAAATTTGTATTGATATAAAAATTATTATTGTTCTCACTTTTAACAAGGTTTGTTGAGCATAATTTTTAATAAGCATGATAATAAATGTTGCTTTGTATAAGTATTTTGGATTAGTTGTATAGTAATTTGTAACTATTGTGTTTATTTATTATTTGAAAATAAAATCACAACAAAATGAATATTGTATATTTTACTACTGAACTCTGAATTTCCATCATTTATCTTTTAAGTTATGTTTAATAATTTATAATTACGACCCAAAAATTTCTGTTCATTAAATGACTTTTTTGTTTTATTCTAATCTAATTTAAATACAAATGTTTAAATATAATTAACCTTACTGATTACATTTTTAATTTTATATAACTGAAAACAAATTACCAAATATTAAGTTCTATATATACAAAAACATTCTAATATGTCAGTTAGTAATTTTGAATTATACTATTAGGTGTTTGAATAAAACTTTGACTTAATAATAATTGAAGATATTTCACAACAGCATTTATTAGAAGCATTATATTGAACATCTTCATGTTAAAATAACTTTTCTTCATTAAATTTTAAATTCGTAAGAATTACAACCATACAATAACAAAATGTAATAAGTTCATGAAATAGAAATTTTCCATATGTATAAATGTATATGCAGAGAGAGATAGAAATTTGAAAATTTTCATAAAATAAGTTTTATAAAATGCCCAGGGTACTTAAATTCCTCAAGAGATTAACAGTAAATTATCCATAAAAACGTAAATTATCCATAAAAGATAAAGAGTATGCAACACCACCATTTCCAAAGTTCATTTCTGCCATAATAATATTCATAAAAAGTTATTTTAGACGAGGATAAGTTTAATTTTATTCAGAACTATTTGAGAATAAGCAACTGTTTGACAAATATGTTTAATTGATTATAGTTTTGTTCAGAAATGTGAAGCTATAAAAATATTTTCATTTCAAGATTGTTTTAAAACTATTACAAAAGGAAAGGATAATTAGGAATCTTACAAATTATCGATATCAAAATTTTGATGCCCTTCAAATTTCTCAGTAATCATTTTACTGATTTGCAAAACAGAACAATGGGAAGAGTCATACTTTAAAGCGTATGAGGTGTATTTTATAACTATTTGTACCATTATTACAATAATAATCACAAAAAAATAAAGAAAGAAACGTGGAATTTAATATTTTCCTTCAATTTAATTATATTTTATTCAAATTATAGAACTTTTATTTCCTGTTTATTGTATGAAATTAAATATATATATACATATGTGTGTGTGCGTGTGTAAGAAAAAACTTTTTAAAATTAATAGATTATCTGAATTCAGAAATGCTATAATGCTTTTTTAATCGCTCAAATCTTAGTTTAAAGAATGAATTAATAATCCCTTTGTGATAAAATTTATCATTTTTGTAGATTTGTAAAATTAATTCCTTGCTATTAAAATCTGGTTTAAACAAAAAAATTGAAATTTAACTTTATTTTATACTTTATGCTAATGGAAAGCTTTATACATTCAAAATCTAAAAACTCTTGTTAATTGTATATTTGGTTTGTACAGCTATTTATAACTAACTACGTTTACTTAGAATTGTTTAATCCAAAATTCTACCAGATTCAAATTTCTGAATTACCTAGAAATTTAACTTTAAAATTGATTATTGACGGGTAACATCAGAAATTATTAATTATTATAAATTAGAGTAAATTATAAATTAGATAACTATTAATTTGGCTACAAATATGTGAGGGTTGTAATTCTTTTGTTGTGAGAATTCTGATTCTGATACATGTCAGAATTCTGATTCTGTTGTTTCTATAGTTTGTTTTATTTCTTGTATTATTTTTACTATTTAATTCTTTGTTTTAAATATTTTAAAATGAGTAGAGTTAATAAGAGTCCTATTCGGAATATAGCTTAATTAATTGAATTTCAGCCAAATATTTTACTTGCAAAATATATTTTCTTAAGATAGACAGCATGTAAGCAATTGTTATGCAATTCTATAGAAAATATTCATTAATAAATTATAAAAAGATTGCTGTTACCATATGCTTCATATGCAGAAAGTAATGATGTTAAACTTGTTTATTCTTTTAATTTATTTAAAGATTTATAATTTCAAAAGTTACTTAATCTTGAATTCTTCTATGAAGACGGATTGATATTTGATGTAAAATTATATAACAAATACTAAACAATGTAAATCAAGAAATTCGCCAGAATAGTAATCTCTATAGAGATAAATAATAATAAAATTTGTTGCTTATGGTAAAAAATATATTTGTGTGAAAATAATTTTAAAATATATAAACTAATATAATGTGACAGTAATTCTATTCATTATAGCTAATGTCTTATTTATTGCAATAGTATCTTCATCATTCTTCTGCAAATGTTGTTTATACGCAATATACATTTTTATTTAAAAATGTATATTTTTATTATTAAAAATGTACATTTTTATTTAAAAATGACATTTTTAAATAAATTTTTATTTAAAAATTTATTTAAAAATGTCATTCCATAACGAGTATTTTAAAAAAATTATATTCTTCTCATATAGCATTTATATTTTTACTCCCTCATGATGCAAAGTTTTGTTTATTAATATATTTAAAGTAGATTTCACACGAAATTAGATTATACAAGAGCATCAAATCAAGAATATATAGTGAAATATTATAATTTGATAGAAAGGTAAGCTCTTTTTGTAAGCATTGAAAGTTAATGTTTATTATTGGAAATTTTTAATAACGTTCGATCGAGTTATTTATAATTTTTAATAACGAACGGTTAAATATTTAAAACATGTGTTCACGTAGATATGTCGTTTTATAATATATTATTATTATAAAATAAGTTATCTCATATCTGGACTCAACTCACATTTATTGAAAAAAATTGGAATGAAACATAGTGTAAATTCAAATTATAATTTAAATAATTGCAATAAAAATAAATGAAAAAATTAATATTATCAATTTTTATTAAAATAACAGGTTAATTAAAAAATATAATATCTGTAATAGGCAAAATTTATTTATTCTGCAAACGAGTTTCTAATCTGTATTGCAAGATTATAAACTGTTTTGTCAAATAAAGGAAAGTCTTTAAATTGTTCACGTAATGTCATAATTTTTTTAAATGTAAGATTAAATGATTTCTTGAATAATTTCTTTTAATAAAATTATCAATGTGGAAAAAAATTCCGCTTAAACTACTTCCACTCAATTTTAGATGATCATGGCTCACCAAAAGTCTCATTTAACTGAATTTCCTTAAAAACCTGTTTTGTTACTCTAATAGCAAGGCTTTCTAGAAAGGTGGTCTTGCTAGGTGGTCTTGCTAATAGCCCTTCGGAATTTCCAAGAAATCCAAACAGATGTGTTTTCTTGGAATAACTTCTCGTTCCAGAGCTGTTTAACGGTATCAGAGAACCAATGAAATATGGTAAAATTAAACACGTGACCCTTCAAATAACAGAATCTACGTCATACTGTTATAAGTTACGAGAAAACCAATGAAAGGCTCCTAAATGTGTCATGTTATTAACTGCATAACAGAATTCTGCAAAAACTGTTATCAGTTGCCAGTGAACCAATAAGAGCTCTCATATTGATCACGTGACAAAAACTGTTATTTTATAACGGTTTTTATAACATGTTATTTTTATGGAACATAACGATAATAACTAGTTATTAGAAAATAACTGGTTTAGCCATGCCTCTGAGACTAAGCCAGATGGGTAAATTTTTCCTCTCCCTATCCGCTAGTCAATAAGTACTGCTAGTAAAAATGCAATAAAATCTGTAAATTAATACTGATTTTATAATGAAAATAAAAATAATAGCATATAAATAAGATTTAGGATCAAATGAAAAAATATAAAAATTCAAATCAAATGACCTCCTAAATACAAGCACAAACATAGATTTCAAATAATGGATTAAAATTTTTATTAATTAATACAAAATAAGATTATTTTTATGCAAAAAATACACATAAAGAGAAAATCGCGGCTGAGGATGGGAAGATACACCTGTGATCAGTATTTTGTAATCGGTATTTTAATGTAACAGCCTGTTATCAGTACTTTTTTCCCCAAATACTCGTTACTTAATGCAAGTCCAGATATGTTTCAAGTACAACTGAGTACATTCCGAGCGAGTACGTACTTATTACAAAGTAGCAAGTACTTGTTACAAAGTTATAAGCACGTACTCCCTCATTACTTTGGAACAAGGGAGTGGATGGATAGGAGCAGGGAAATGAAAGCAGGTTTAATAGGAAAATAGATGAGTGATTCTTTGAAATTTGAAGATAGCTCTGAGTAGGAGAGAGGGGAACGTAATAATAAATAAAATAAATTTGGTTTAATATTTGTATTAATAATTTATATTATTATTAATAATAAAAAATATATTATTTATATAAAATATAATTTATATTAATAAAATTTTAAATTTTAATAATACAAATAATAATAATTTAATAAATTTGAATAAAAAAAATCGAATTGCGAGAAATAAAAATAAGAGATGCACTTGAATGAAATATGCATTTCATTCATTCCTTTTGATTTATAAAATAAATGAGTTGGGAAAATTATTAACCGTGGCACATTTATTTAGTGATTATCATTTTTTGTCAAATATATCACGTTTTTTATTATTTATTATTATTTTACGATTTTAGTTTCTTTATTTTTAATTAAATTTTTGAAATGTGGTTTTTGTCTACGAAATTCTTCTAATAATTTGAACAAAAAAATGAATGGGATTTTTTTTACCATATTTCAGTTTCAAAGATAATTTTATAATAATTTTTACATTAATAATAAAACTTTAATTTTTTACATTAACAAATAAATAAGTAATTAATATTTTTAACTAATTTCAATTCCATTTATTATGAAGTTATATTTTTAATTTTCAATTAAAAATATAACTTCATTTTTTTTTCTTTTCAAAAATGTTTTTTGCTATTAAAAATAAAGCAGTAATGTATTTACATAAATTGCTTTTCTGAGGATAAATCAAAATTGCCCACATAAATAATTGATTTTCCATCTTGTAAAAATATTTACCACTAGTAAAATAAATTACAATGTTTTTCATTTAAAATCCTTTTTCTTTTCTCTTTTGAAATATCAATTTATTTTCTTCTTTCTGATCTCCATGTCTAGTAATATACTAGACGAGGTCCACGAGTCCATTTATTCCTGACTCATGGGTGGTGGAAAAGGGCAGCCTCTGTAAATCGTGAGAACCGAGCACCAATGGTAGAGGACTGATTTAGCTCAGATGCCTGTAGACTTTAGCTGGGTAAACTGGAATAACCTTCACGCCTTGGTGACCCTACTAGGACTATACACTCAATTTATTTTAATTATTCTGAGTAAAATAAGATTGTTTATTATATGAATTTTTATTGTTACTTTTGTTTTAACCTTTCAATAGTTTTTTTAATTATGGTTTTATGTAAATATGAGTATTTTTTAAATTCATTCATTGTTTTATTTACAATATTTTGCATTAAAGTTTTTTGGTAAAACTGCTTTTGGTATAACTATATTTTTTTGATGTTGAATGAATTCTTTTGAAACTAAAAAATCTTATCCTAATATACAATGGTCATATCTACTTAAACATTATTAAAACAGTTTTAATTGCAAAGATACTTTACTTATAAATTGCTTAAGATTTTTAAAATTAAAACAAAATACTTGAATCAATGCAATTTTTATTTAAAAAAAACCTGGTTTATCTATTGCATAAAAATATAAACAAATGAACGTCTTTTATGAAGAAAATTACTATTTATTACAATATAAATATTACTGTGATTACTTCGTTAATGCTTAATAATAGAAAAATGTAATAAATTTAAAAAGTTGATTTTTATAAATTAATTGATTTTTTTCTTCTAGGCAAACTTTAAAAAAATGTATTTGTAATTGATTAATCCCCAAACATTACAATTCTCCACAAACTCTTTATGATTTAATTACATAATAGAAAAATTTTACAAAATTCAAACAATAGCTTGTTAGGTTGAAAAAGTGAAATTATTTTCTTATTTAATTTTATATTTTAATTAACATTGGAAATTTTAGAAAATTACTATTGGGTAATTTGAAAATTTACTTTTAACAAATATAAATTCTGAAAACAAATATAAATAACAAAATACGAAATTTTATACTGAATAAAAATGTTTTATGAAATTTTATAAGTTCGAAACTTTTCACAGAAAAACTTTGTTGAGGAAGTAACTTATATTTCTCTGCCTTATACAAAAAACTAAAGCAATATAAAAAAGACATAAAATTGCAATTAATAAATTGTAGCATAAATAAAAATTATTTTTTATAGTTTTTTTTATCAACATTTAAGTGTATGCTAATATTTAAATGATAATGACTTCTGTTATAAATAATAACAAATTAATTTTATGGAATTATATAAAAATTATAGATTTAAATACTTATTTTTAATTAATTAATTTAATTTAATTAATTTATAAAAATTATAGAAACATCGTAATTATTTTTTAATCCAATAGATGTCAAAACATTATCAACCCTAAGTAAAAGTGATATTCAATTCAATCCAATTTTACCTGCAAGCTCTGTTTAATATTAGTAATTCTTCTGAAGTTCAAGAGGATATAACTGATATGCTAAACTTAGAAAGGGAAGTAATAAGCTTTCCTAACAGTGGATACATAACTCCTATTCTGGGTGCACCATCCCTTAGATGTCCAAATTTAATCACAATAATAATTACTATGCTCATGTTCTCATTAATTTCATGGAATGCTCGTACTGTTCTCAATTAGCGTCCACACATGAAACTTCAATATTTTAACACTGCTGATGGTATTGCAATACAAGAAACTTGGCTAAGAAAATTTCACAAGATATCCTTATTTAACAAAATAATCTTTCGTTAGGATAAAGAAGATAGCCGAGGTGGTGGTCTTCTATTAACATTTAGTAAATTCATTTCAGCAAGTCAATTTTACCCCATCTGTCTGTCAGATGATGGTAGAGAACTCTTAGCTGTCAAAATCACTGTATCACCAACTACAATTTCAATTATCAATGTTTATATTCCACCTGGAAAATTTTCTTCGGAGTGGCTTCATAGTATAATTCGAGAGATTTAACCTCCTTATACCCTTATCTTAGATTTTAATATAAGGCATACATCATTAGGAAGCTGCTCCAGCTCAGCAAACGCAAATAATTTTTTTGAATGGATTCAGGAAGAGAATTGCTGCCTCCTGAACTCTGAAATTCCAACCCATTACGGTTCACACTATAAGCCTTCACTCATTGATTTCACTTTTGTATCACCAGAGATTTATTACTTAAGTCAAATTCATATTCATCTGGATTGTTTTGGCAGTGATTATTTACCTTCTAAAACTTTTATAGCTATTGGAGATATTGAGCACAATATAACGAGCAGAACACGAATCCTGTGGTAGTATTTTTTTGCTTCCATCAATACTGATCATGAAATTTTTAATATTCAATCAATTGATCAATTCAGCTATCTCTGCATTAATAACCCTCAGAAGTTTCAAAGATGGCAGAATATGCTATCTAAGTATTATCCCCCATGGTGTCTTTTAGATGTAGTTATCTCCTGGGCCAAAAGAGACGTCTTTGGCGTATTGCTAAACGAATATGTAATAAGAACATTTGGACAGAATATAAAAGAACTGCAGAGGAAGTACATCAACTGCTCTTATCTGTCTCGAAAATACTGTGATGATATAATAATATCAGTTGGAACATTTAGAAATATTTTCAACTTATTAAAAAATATCCAAAATAGTTAAAATTACTCCAACTTCCCATTTGATCTTATTACACGATAACTCTCCAGTGACAGATCCTATTCTTCAAGCTCTTATTTTTTCAGACTTTTATACCCCCACACGAATTCTGGAGAGTATTTCACTGGATTTAAGTACAAATGATGATTACTTTTACAATGGACCCTTTACAGTTTCTGAACTGCATGAAGCTTTGGCAAAATGTAAGAACTCGACTGTTGGTCCAGATAAGATACCTGCAAAAATATTAAAAGGGCTTTCTGCTACCAACCTTGATCACCTCCTCTCTCTGATGAATAAGTCATGGATAACAGTTACTGTTCCAGAAATATGGAAATCATTCATTGTAATTCCAATTTTAAAACCTGGAAAAATGTCCAATCTTGTAGTATCGTATAGTCCTATATTCATGACTAGTGTTATAAGTAAGTTAATGATTGAAGTTAAGTAAGTTAATGATTTTGAAGAGATTTATAGCCCATATATCCACCATATCTTACTTTCACCCTAATCATCATGGTTTTCTCCCGCATCCTGGCTGTGATAGCATTTTCTATCTCATTCATCATCATGTGATTTCAGCCAGATCCTCAAGAAAATTCGTTGTTTTGATTGCAGTGGATATATCCCAGGCCTATGATTCAGTATGGCCCGTCAGGCCATACTGACAAAATACACTGCTTTAGTGTTTTCTCTAAATGTTTAAACTCTCCGTATGTGTCGGATATAATTCTGTTTCTCCCAGCTACAGATAAACGCAAAATACTTTCGTACACCTAATTAGTGAATTTGCTAATTCTGAAAACAGAAAGTTAATCACTGAGTTACAACTGGGAGATAACAAGTCAAGTCGGTTATTATTAAAAATGAAATAAATGTCGGGTTACAATTGCAGGACGAGTTTCTTAAAATTTTATGGTTGCAAGGCTTACCATCTCAAATTCAAGCTGTTTTATCTGTTTCTTCAGGGTGTTTGCATAAATTGGCTGAGAATACTGACAAACTGAGGACGTTGCCTTACTGGCTACAGTGTCTGGTGCTACAGCAGCCTCTGTTGCTCCTGCCCCTAGTTCGATGCAATTTCAATAAATGTTCGATCAAGTCATTATTGTGCCTTCCAAATCAAACTGGAGCAGTCTTCTTCATATGGTTCCCAAAAAAGACTAGAAATCTTGGCGTCCTTGCGGTGATTATCGCGCTCTCAATAAGCAATCAAAACCTGATTGATAATCAATCTCGCATTTGACAAGTTTTACTGATAAACTGAAGGTAAGACCATGTTCACAAAACTTGATATCCAAAGAGGGATCATCATATTCCCATTTCCTCAGATGATAGACGTAAAACGTGTTTATTTTATGCCCTTTAGGTTATGTAACGCTGCCCAAACTTGAATGCTTTTTACTCACGAGGTTTAAACAATTGCTCTTTGTATGCTAGACGATATTCTTATTGCCTCATCAAACGTTGGATGCCATAAAAACATGTTAGAGAAATTCTAAAACAACTTGATTCCTAAACATTAACTGTCAAGGCCAGTAAATGATGTTCGGTTGCAAAGAAATTCCTTTTGTAGGCTATTATCTTATAAATAAAGATGGTATCTTACCACTATCCGAAAAAGTCGATATCATGGCCAAGTATATATGGATAGATACGGTTCATGACCTTAGACAGTTTTTGGAAATTTTGAAATTTTATTGAAAATGTCTACCTTACACTACACACTTTCAAGTTCCTTTACATAAATTTCTTAAGAATTCTAGGAAAAATAATTAACGAGAAATTCTCTCAGAAGCAGATTCGAATAACACATTTGAGTAATGTAAAAAGCAACTAGCTCATTTTGCCCTTTTAGCTCATTCCTCCAACGATACGTATCTAGCCTTAATAGTCGATGTCAGTGATTTTGGATAAGGTGCCTCATTAAATGAAATCACCAAAACTGGTTTCAGATCTTTGGGATTTTTTTTTTATAAAAAATTAACCCTCAATCAAAGCGAATGTAGTGCTTTTAATCTGGAAATATTCGTATCTTAGGTCACTACTAAATACTTCCGAAATATGGTTAAGGGATGAACGCTGATATTGTACACTGACTATAAACCTTTATCTTTCGCTTTTAACCATAAGTCAGATAAAGCAAGTTCCTGTCAGTTGCGCCATCTAGACTTTATCTCGCAATTCACTACATATATTAGATATCTTTAATATATTGATAGTATTGATATTCGCGCTGATGTTTTTTTCCCCGCATAGCTACGATAGTTACTCCCAATGCTATTAATCACGAGGAATTTGAACAAACTCAACAGATTGATAATGAGTGGACTACAGTAATTTCAATTCCGAATCAGTCTCTTAAACTAAAAAAATTGCGGATGCCTGCTTCATCAACAGAACTTTATTATGAGATTTCTGATATGATTCAATTGCACTCTCAAGATATTTTACCTGTCTCGATTTCATGTACTTATGCTACCTACATGAAAATGAGTATTCACCCTGTCTGTTAAATATGATACTTTAAATTAGTATCAAACTTAAAAAAATTATCAGCTTCTAAATAATCTGATTTGGAGAAATAATAAATAGTCATCCAAACTGCTTCTTTAAATAACAATATATATTTTTTAATCATGATTAAAATTTTCAAAATAATTGTAGTTAAATTAAATATAATAAAAATAGTGTGATATACGTTGCATGCTCCTTGACAAAGGAAAAGAATAAAAAATATTTTCTATTATCCTTTTTGCTTTGCTAATGGGTTTTTTTTTTAAGTTATGGAGCAAGAAATTTTAAATCTATATACTAAACTGCTTATGTAGCTTAGATTTTCAAAATTAATGGCTAATAAATGTTTGCTTTCTGTTTACTTCACTTCTTTTCCTTTTTTGCATATTTAATTCGATTTAGTATAAAGTGATTTTCCTCATTTAGCAATAATTTGTTATTATAATTTGAAAAAATAGTAAAATTAATGCTTATATTAATTTTTCAATATGGTATGGTAAACAATAAATTTTAATCAAGACATAAATGATGTAAGATGCAACAATGTAGCTTTAAATAAAAAAAGTAGTCTGAGTAAATAAATATTGAAATAGCTTGTTTTTTGTTTGACCACTCAATGTAAATACTTTATTACTAATATATGAGCTACATGAAATGCAGAGAAATCTATTATAAGGATCCCTAAACTTGATTCATTATTGGCAGCGAAGATTGGGACAATATTGCTACAACCATAGGCCAATATGGTAACCAAGTTTGCTTCTCTATTAACAACTAAGCGGGGACCAATTTAGGCTAACAATATTGGTCCTATATAACAAAATGTAGACCATCCAATATAGAACAATGATTATTTCAACTTAGCCTACTTTACGCTTATATTGAATCAAGATTATTTTACTCATTAGCAATAGCTATATATTATTATTTACACTTAACGATACTCTTAGTACTTTTTTACTTCAAATATTCTTGTGCAATCTTTATTATAATTTTAAAAGCAAGGATCCGATAACGTGTTGAGACTTTTAATGGGACAGATTTAAATTAAACTGATAAATAGCAAAGTTATATTGAATATTTGCATCAAATTAGAGCTGAAATAATCTGTGCAAATGAATTCTGAAGACAAATTTTCACTGGTGCTAAGGATATAATATTAAGCAAATGTAGTTAAGAGTGTAGTTCTTTTGAACTTATTTCTCATTTGAGTTTAATTAACTGCATCACATGATTTATGAGGGTTTTGAAACAGCTAAAATTAATACTAAAAGTAGAACTCATGAAATGTTCCTTTGTATAAAATTATAGAACCTGATTGTTTACATTGTTACTTCCTAAATATTTTCAGAAGGAAATATAGTTGTCTCATCCACAATCTTCTGCACTTCTTTACTACAGAGTAGTTAATTCTAGTACGCAGTTTTCTTCGTATCAGTATGCGAATGAAAATAATTTTCTTTAATTTCAAACTACAGATCATCTGTTTAATGAGACAGGGACTGATTTTTATGCTCAACTTAATTTGAGTATTTCGTGAAGCTTTATTTTTTGTATTTCCAAAAATAAGTATGAAAACGATGAGAGATTTTCAATGTCTATTACTGATACCAAAGGATTGAAATATACTGAAATGTCACTGAATTAGGGATGGCTATGGCCAATTGTGTATCACTGCGCATCATTTATGCGAAAGTGAGGGCAGTACGGTAAATGCATATACAGCATATTTCGTTGTTGTTCTCTAATAATTGTTGGAATTGTATACTAATGTATGGGAAAACGGCCTGATTTATAGACTCCTTCGATCGTGGACAAATCATAGGTGCGGGAAGCATGGGCCATTCAATTTCCGGAATCATTAAACAGCTATGGCTTTTAAGGCCGTTAGTGTCAAAAGTATACAAAAAATACATGGATGGTGGACAAAAATTAATGATCGGACAAACTGCAAAGGACAATTATCCTTGACAGTACGTGGTGGTAGACGTCTCCGGAGCGAGGCCAAACATTATCTCAAATTACCACCCTGTTGAATGACGGTGGCATTAATATAGTCAATAAACGGACTGTGCAACGCTCGCATCACCGTACGGGTTTCAGGAGTCATCGACCTATGAGAGTACCATTGCTCAATGCTGGCTATCAGGTCTTGCCTGGGTAAGAGAGCACAGAGACTGCAATGTAGAGGACTGGAAACCAGTAGCATGACATGATGAGTCTCAAATCCGACTACTTAACACTGACGGGACGCTGAGAATATGGCTTCGAGCTCATTAAGACATGAATATTTCATGCCAGGTTGCAACTATACAAGGGCATGGTGGCTCAAGCATAAATGTTGTTTTTTGTGGCACTATTTGGGATCTTTAAAGCGTGTACTAACCTCTCTCAATGCAATTCGGTACATAGAGTTGCTGAATGATCACCTTCATCCGCTTAAGCTGTTCTGTTATCCACACGGTAATGGAGTTTTCTACCTAGGAAACTGCCTCTCAAAAATCCCGGTTAGCTACTGGCTGGTTGGATGAGCATTCCTCTAACTTTTCTGGCATAAATTTGCTACCTGGAAGATAAGACATAAATCATATTGAGTATCTTTATAATGTTTTGGAACAAGGGTTGAAAGACCATCACACAGCATCAATGAACCTTACTGTGGACAGCTATAGCCAATATTTTGCAAGCCATTCCCGTGGAAGTTTCCAAAATCTTGTTAACCTATGCCTTGTCGTGTGGCAGCCGTTATCAAGTGTAGAGGAGGCCCAACTCGTTGCTAAGTAAGTTTCTCTAATTCAGTGGCACTTCAGTGTCTTAAAATGTGGATAACACAAACAATGCAGATTGCGCACCGACGATGAATGTGCTTAATAGTAATTATATTCTTTCTTTTTCGTTTTGAAATGTGACTAGCGTTGATAACCGAACTACCACATATGTTTTATTCTTATAGAATATGAGTATACAAAGTATTTTATCATATTAAATTGATATTACTTTACAAATTTTTCACTTATTACTTTTACGTGTTTTGTAAAGTTTCTAATATTGACTTTTATTTCTAATTTAGTAGCTGCAAAATTATGAAAGTAGAACCTTGAACAGGGCAACACTTATTTATAACTTTTAAGATTGTATCAACATTTTCAACATTTTTATCGTGGATTGAACATAGAACAGAAAAATGGAATGAAATTAAACTTATATTAAATTTGATTTTGATTTCTGGATCATTTATAGTGAGTGACTTTATTTCGAAAATTCGATTACTGTGTTTGTAATTAATTTAAACCGTTATTAATGCTGATTGGAACTCCTCATAAAGTTGTTGATGCTGCGATATAATCAATATAAACGCTGAACATTCCACTCCAAAACTCTTCTCACTTAAAGAACGGAAACGTGCGATTGTTTTTCGCTTTAAAAGTATCTTCTACCTGTAACTGCTGAGAGTAGAGAACAATATTTCCGGCATCGGATCCTTTTCTTTTTACATTCTTAAAGTGTAATTTTTTAAAAATAACGACTTTTGTAAAAAAATATTGTTTTTACGTTCTGCAGGGTTTAAATTTACGCTTTTCCCATTACGCTGTCGATAAGAAATGCACTGGAATGCAAAGAAAATTTGAGACTCCAATATTTATTATTTTCGTAATTAAAAAGAGTTTTCAAGCATACATTGCCCCATTCAATTTGATTTTAGTTTATCTATACATGAAACCTTATGTCGCGGTATAAGAAAACGGATTTTGAACGAAACAAAATAAATAGTAATTAATGTTATTTTTCCAAATTTTAATTTTTCCTGAAAGGAGTGAACATGTTTTTCACTGGAAGTTATGCCCAGAGCAAGCTGATGGGAGCTTGGATAGCTTGCAAATGTTTATACACATACATATATGTGTATATTTGTATGTATGTAATAAATAAAATCACACACACATACAAGAAATAAATGCAAAGGTGTTATGGTACTCTAAATATGCTATTTTTAAGCATTTTTATGATATATGAAACAGTTTTTATCTTGCATTCCTTCCTCCTTCGTTTGATCGTATTTCTTCATTTAAATTCTGATTATAAATATTAATATTAAAATTATTATTATTATTTGCACTTTTATAAAATTTTTATTGTAATAATTAGAATAAATTTTTTCTGATGTTAGTTAATTGTTTTTTAATATCATATACGATGTGAATACATACAGTGATGTATTGTTTGTAAATATTCCTCAAAAAACAAGCCGTGAAAATCATTTAATCATGACTTTTCAAATAAGTACTTCATTTGAAAAAATCATGATTAAATGAAAAATCATGAAAAACTGATTTATTTATTTTATAATTATTAAATTGTAAAACAGTTTAAAAACTACAAAAATAAAGCACCTTGCTTATGAAATGACGAATAGTTGTTTTATTATTTATAAGTGAGTATTTTTTTATTATTTATGAAGAATATTTTATTTTCTCTGAAAGGTGTGAACCTGTTATTTATAAAGATACAAAGATATAAATATCCGAAAGGATATACTTTAACACATTTTACTTATGATCTCACAAGAAATTTAAAGGAAATTCTACAGCCATTTTTTTGTGTAACAGCTTTAAATAAAATTCATAGTAATGGCCATTCACTTTTAATATAATCTACAATTCATCTACAATTTTCATCATCATTAATATAATCTACTACTGCATCGGCATTTTTCGCTTTAATTTTTTAAATTTTTATTAAATTTTAAAATTTTATAATTGTTTTTTTTTAATAATTTTCAGTTTTTTATCATAAGAAGACACATTTTAAATAAATTCATTTGTTTTATTAGATGTATGTATGTGATTATAATTGTAACATACGTAGAAACATCTTAAAGCAGCCCTCAAAATAATAATAAATAAAATAATTTTCTTTTAAAGTTTTTTTCACTTTCTTACAAACATATATATGGGTTATATTTTATATCTGTACCATTCAATATTTGTGAAATATTCTGTATTATTTTTGAATAAAGAAAGATGAATTAGGATCTTAGAAATATTAGGTTGGGGAAAAAGAAATCCATTATTTTTACGTGAACTTTTTGTAACTTCTTTCAGATTCGCTTTGTAAAAAGATTTAAATCAGTTTTCATGTAGAATTTTAGGTCTTGTGCGAAGCTACGACTGCTGACATGCTGTCAAGTTTGATAATTTTTGATATTTTATAGACATTCTCGACGATGTTGTATCCATGCGAGGTGCATATTTAGCATCCAAATACCCAAACGGAATCGGCGAAACCAAAATTGTGCGTAACTGGTTGTTACCGTCATATATAGGACGATAAAGACCTTTCACAATTTTAGCCACCTGGTTAGCATTTTCGCCATTATAAAAGAAAAACTAAAATGTATCGAATTTTCTGTTTGTTGTCTTCTATTTTTAAAACCTTGTACTCATAACTGAATTAATCAAACCAAAAACCGCCAGAGAATATTTTAGTGTCAAATGTCACCTTTCCAATGAGCATAAATTTGAAATTGTTTGATAGATACCTCACGAGATAGCGATCACTACAGACGTCTACCGAAAAAATAATGGATAACTTTTTCCCTAATAACCCTATAGGATAATGGATAACATTTTCCTATAGGGTTATTTTAGGAATAACCCTATAGGAAAATACCTATAGGGTTATTCCTAAAATACCTATAGGAATAACCCTATAGGTATTTTCCCTAACCTAATATTTTAATATTCACGATAGTAAAATTATATGTATGTAGTTTTTTTTAATTGTAATGGTTTTTATTATTGATTATTTCCCTGAAAAATTCATGGATAATCCAATGACTTAGACATAATAATTATGGCAAGGATTTAAAAATCAAATAAATCTTTTGAAAAGAAGAAAAAATATTTAAAACATTTTTATTAAAAATTTTTTTTTTCATTTTTTTCATAATTTTAAAGCATTTAATATAACGAAACAAATTTTCGCTAATATACACGTATAGAAATAGCTTGACTATATTTAATTGTGCATATAAAAAGAATAGTGCTGTTTAAAAACTAATCAATATTTTTCCAGTTTTAATTAGATTTTTTAAAGAAACCACCCAAAGTTAAAATCATGTTTTAACTTTTGTTTTGAATCTCAATTCTAAACAACTGTTGAAATTTTTGTTAAAGTCCACATAAATATTTCAACAGCTTGAATTTAACAAAAAATATGAAAATTTGACTTCTTGTTATCACTACCTGCCGTTTCCTTCTTATTATCTTTGTTCAGGGGTATTGTTACAAGTTCTCTGATAAGTTTCATCATATAAACATAATTCTCACGTAAAAATATAAGCAAGAAATATTCTAAAACTACCCAAGTATTTTCAATGTCAATAACATAGATTTAATTTTTAAAATTTCTTTTCACATTTATTCTGTGACCCAGATGTCTTATGGCACAAAGAATAAGGATTTAAATGTTTACCTCAGGAAAAAATCTAGTTTAAATATAAAATAATTTTACCAATAAACTCTTATAATCAAATACTCAGCATCAGGAAATGAATGTAGAACACGCTGCTGAATTCTTTATAAAAACATTTATGAGGGGAAAAAAATGGAAAAAATCGTAACTTGGGTCTATTTAAATAATAAAAATCAATTGATTATTCATAAAAACGAAGAAAATTTGTGCTACATGATTCGAAGAATCAAACGAAAGTTTTTCTAAAGAATTTATGATTGTCTTTAGTTTTTTCATACAAAGGTAATTTAAAAATAAAAATGTGTCAAAATAAACTCAAAATACTAACCAGGACATGTTTTAATTTCAAATTTTAGCTATGAAATTCCAGATCCTTATCCATAATAGCATCAATACATTGTACTTCATCAAAGCAAAACAAAACAAAAAGCCAAACATCACAATCCACAGTTGTTTTTCTAGAATAAATAGAACAAGAAATGGAAAGGAAACCTTACACTTTACTGATATTCTTGCCAAATTTTCGAGAGTATCACCGATGCAGTTTTGTGCTTTTAGATCATATAATCTGCATTATCTAAACGCCTATCTACAACGCTCTGTGGATTTTGGAAAGCCGTTTAAGAAGAGTAGAACAATACACTTCTTCCGATACCATAAAATGCATTATTAACATGAGAAAGTACGATGTAGAATGATATTAAAGAACAATGATTATATGACTGAACATTTTAAACACAAAATATGAATAAAATTATTTCTATACTTTTCATCAAAGTCGTTTAAAAATGTGAGAACTGATTCTGTATACACACACACATACACTTATAACTCTATATCAGGGTGGCCAAACCTTTGGGATTCGGGGTCTACTCCACATTTAAAAAATCAATGGCGGTCTACCAATGGCAGAGCTAAATAAACGAACATATTTATTTTCGGTAACAAGAAAAAATGGTAAATTATGTAATTTTTCTAAAAAAAAAAAAATTAATATTAATATTTACAAAATAAAAATTTACTGATGAAAATAATCAAAGTATTCATGTATCAAAAACTGACCATCCTAATCACTTTGTTTAGTTGAATTTTGGCACTGTATCTCCGCGACAAGTTTATCATATTGTGGCTGGTACGAGCTTATTGCAATGCATAAACACGAAATGAAATTAAATGTTCATCTGTTAAATGCGACCAATGTTTGCTTTTTGTTCATGGTTAAAAAAGCAGATTCGCAAAGATACCTCGATACAAAGTATGATTTCAAATACAAATTCAATTTGTAAATATTTGGAAACGTTTCCTCAGAAATTAATTTCCAAAAATCATTTTCGGTAAATATGGTCTGGATTTAAGAAATATATCGCATCTTAATTTAATAATTTCTTCCTCGACCGCGACTGATGTGATATCCATTAAATGTCCCATTTTTTCAGATACTCCATAAATGTTGACATTTTCATTTAATGGGGGGATATCATAAAATTGAGTATTTCTTTCAAACTAATTAAGTCAGCGAATCTTTTTTCAAATTCTTCAAACAAAACAAGTATTAAGCGAAATCTTCGAAGTCTCGGTTTGGATTATGGATGCACTCTTTCTTCATATTTTTGAAGTTTCTCAATTCCTTTTTTCTTAATTGAGATGCATACCTTTCTTATAGTTATTTGAATTTTTTAATCACACTCTTCATGTCCGTTTTAGGTTTTAAATTGTAAACCTTTAATCATAAATCTTTAAATCGTAAATCTTTGCACAGTTTGTTTTGGTTTTTAAAGCGTAGACTGTAAATTTTTATTTTAAATAATTCATTGATGCGATGTCATAAGTCATAAATTAAATTGTTAATATCCGAGGTCATTATCGGGATGGTCGCGTGGACTACCTAAAATGTCTTCGCGGTCTACCAGTCGACCACGGTCGATGTCTTGTCCACCCATGTTCTATATAAATGAGCTAAATCATCTTTATTATTACTTTCAAAATTTCTCCACGTTGGAGTATAAGCTTCAATGTTAAATTTTAACAAAGTTTTTAAATTTTCTAAAGAATTATTGTACATGCGGGCAACAGTAATATTTTATTAATATTTATCAAATATCAAGAGTATTATATCAAATTGAGGTTAAAATTTCTCTTACAGTAACTTTTGCTTTACAATTAAATTCAATGTTCAATGAAACTATGATCACCAACTTTTTAGGAATCACTTTATTTTTCTTTCATTTTAGCTGCAGCAAATGAAAATTTAAATGTCTCCCTTAATGAAATTACTTATAAAACTATCCAAGAATATACATTTTTAATAGCAATATTTAATAAAGAATAAAATAAAAAGAATAGACTCGAATTACTATTTTCACGAGAAAATTTTTAATATTAATGCAGTCAGGAAAAATTAATACATCGCAAACAAAGGCAAAGAGTTTCTAACACAAATGTATATCATGGAAATAATGTTGCTCGTTTTAAATGTGTTCTAAGTTTTATTACAGATAATGATTAGAAAACAGCAAAGGTTAATTCTTCTCAAATAGGCATAACGCACAGACATGTTATAAGCTCAATTCATGCTTCTAAAACCAGTGTAAGCATTTGTTGACATTAACGAAGTGTGCGTCGCCGTTTCACTACTTTGGAAAAAACGGTTTTTATCTTTCCCTGGGATTTAATGACTGAAAGCGATCAGAGAAATCACGAAAAGGAAAAATACTGAATGTACCATGGAAAGGAAGGAACGATAGTCGATTATGTTATTATTTATATTTAACATAATATGTGTTGAAATGTGCAAGATTATCAAATCATGTGATACAAAAATGTAAAAGATTAATATTAAAAATTACGAAAAATACCATTCATATAATTGTTGCAGTATCAAAGCTCAGTACTTTAAAGGATTTTTGGAGGATTATAAAATCAAAAATTGATAAATATTATTTAAGTATTTTTTAATAATGTTAGTCACAAAGAATTTGTTGGAGATGAAGTAAGTATGGATTGTTCAAATTTATAAATTCAGTAATAGGCAAAAAATTATTATGTTGAGCTATTTTTCAAGCACATAGTTCCTAAAAGATGAGGAATATCAAAATGCATTTCAATAAATGTTCTGATAATCCATTGAGATATATTAAATGCAAGCTTATGTTTGCGAAGTTAGGATGTACATTGATCTGGGTAGAAGTTTAAATTTATCCTGGTCTTGATAGCTAGTTTTAAATTGCTAAATAATATAAAATAAATGAAGTAAATGATATAAAACATATGGAATTTGTTTTATAATCTCGTTTGATGGATAAATTAGTATACAGTTAATTATGTTAAAAGGAAGTGTTTCATTAAAATATTATAGTTTATATAATCCTGAAATACATTAATTTTTTAAAAAACAATATTAAATCATTAATATTATCAGTTAATAGTAAAAAACTCTAGTAAAAAAACGAAGTAAAAAAATAATCAAATTTTCCATACATTATTTTGAATAAAAATTGCAACAAGGATTTTACTTAAGCTTTTAAAAATGTCTCCTAAGCATTATGAAATAAGAAACTTAAAAATTCCTGGACGTCTTAAGTATTTAAAAATTTCTGACACAATTTCTTAATGAAATTTATTTTTTCATAGTAAGAATATTTTTACAGATTTGTTTCAAGAAAACTTATTAATCATTTTATTTATCCAGTCTACTTTGACAGAAACCTTTGAATAAATTGTGTGAGAACCTTTGATGCCACACAGACCACTGTCGAATGTTCCTATTGTTCCTCTACTTGTGGCACCCATGATCTGCCATTCGTCATTTATTTTACAAACCAAAGGACCTCCACTGTCACCCTAAATAAAAAAGTCAAATCTTTGTTCACACTTACAGGTATACTTATATATATATATATATATATATATATATATATATATATATATATATGGTTAAGAAATATAGGTAAGAAAAGATTCTTTATTAATAGGATATGAAACCACCTTCTTTCGTAGGATTAAGCACTATCTTCGTTTCCTTATTTTAATGACGTATAAAAATTTAAAATCTATATGTGTACACTGGTTAACAAAAATGAAGGAAAAATCACAAAAATTGTGATAACTCTCTCAAAACTAAGCCAATTTGAATGAAATTTGAATATGTTGGTTAAATATTAGGAACTGAACAACATGACATTATGCAAAACATCGGCGCTTCTGTCGGAATAAGTCATTTGCGAGGAGAGTAAAAATGGGTGTCTCAGAGCAAAGCGGCAATTGTCGCTGCATGTCTGAGATTAGAAATGTGGTATAACGAAACTGTAATAATGGCCTCCATGCATCATTTGATTGAACGATTTCAATGGTGAACTAGTGGGAGATTAGAGGCAAGACAAAGTCAGATAGAATTGGCTAGATAGTTGAAGTGAGTCCATTTATGATTCATAAAATTTGGCAAAATTTCTAACCACTGATTCGGTATCCAGAAAATTAAGCCAAGGCTGGCTATGTGCTTCCAAGAGTGCCAAACGACCGATATTTGTCATTAATGCGCGCGAAGGACTGCAAATCCGGCTGAACTCAGACACTTCCTCACTGCAAGCTCCGGAAGGCTGGTATCCAGATCAATCGCGCATCCAAGGCTTCATGAAAGTGGTCTTTATGCGAGGTGACCAGTCATTTGTCTCCCGATCACGTCATGCCATAGGCGGGAACATTTGCAATGAGCACGTCAACATGCCCACTGGACGCATAATCAAAGGGGGGGGGGGCTGTTTTTTACAGATGAATCCAGGTTTAGCCTCTTAAGAGTTAGCAGGCGTATTTTCATTCGGAGAGAATGTGAAACTCGTTTTTATCCATTAAACATCCGTGAAAGAGATGCTTACTCACCAGGCAGCGTCTGTGCTAGAGGTGGCATCTCTTTTGGTGGAAGCACAGACCTTCACGTCTTTTCCTGTCAAAATGTTAATTATAGAGTATTTACTTACATGTGTGGATATACTATATATGTATAGAATATTATCCATACTTATAGAGATGACATCCTGGATGCTTATGTGAGCTCTTATGCCAGGGCAATAGGTGATGCTTTCGTGCTGCATTAGATAATGCGAGACCACTGAGTGGTCACGCATTATCATCGTGGGTGCTTATTTTAAGCAGGAAATAAATTGCTGTGGCCAGCTGAATCATCGGACTTTAAGCAAATCGTGGATGTTTGGTACGTTATAAGAGGATCTGTAGCTTCTCTCAATCTCCCTTCAAGGACCCAAACCACTCTTTAAACTGCTTTGGAAGACCAGTTGCTCTCACATCTTACACAATTAATAAACCGCATAATTGAGAGCATCACACACCGCTGCATGTGCTGTATTGTTTCTCTCGGTGATCATACCCCATATTTAAGGTACTTTTCCTAAACCAAACTTGCATCTCCCAATTTTTAATTATTTACAAATGGTAATTTTGTAACACCATAATTATCTTTTGATTTCTTTTTATGCTATTTTGTACCTACCTATGTGTTGTATAATATGAATATATTTCATTGAATTCCAAGCATAACTTTTTTGTGCTATCGTCATTTTTGTGATTTTTCCTTAATTTATGATAACCAGTGTATGTTAATGTGAATGCACCTTTGACACTTTGAATGTCAAAGGGTCTTTATCATATTTTTACAAATAAAAAATTATTTAACATTTAAAAAATAAAACGCAAACTGTATACTATTTAAAATATAATATCTAAATAAGAATTTTCAAAGAATACATCTGATGTATTCTTTTAGATATGAAATACTGTAGGAAACAAATTTAAAAAAATTATATCCATTTTAATAGAATTATGATTGCTCGCTTCATTTAAGACATTTAGTGTTGTTGTGTTTAAGCAAATGCAACACTAAACTTAATATACAGTGAGTCAGTTTCCAAGAAAAATCTGCAATTTTTCTTACTAATAAGTTTAAGTAAATAAAAGTTCTTATAGTGTTGACTATAACAAAAATTTTTTGATATCCATAATAATTTCATTCGATATATTTTCTGGTATTTAGCAATGTAATTAATATTTTATTATATCTTTATATATTAATGTATCAAATAAATTTTGAATTAACAAGTTAAGATTCAATTTGAAAAGTTTACAATTAACAGCTACTCACTAATTTTAGTGGTGTCTTTATATTGATTGCTAAAATTGTCTTATCTTATCTGTGTGATTCAATGATTTTGAGAAGTGGCAATATATTTTGTGCAAAAAATACATGCTTGTCATAAGATTTAGATAATTAATAGATTTTCTTGTTATATTGAAACTTGTTGTACTATTAAAACTAATTTATTAACGCTGAAGTCAATTCGGTAGTTTTAGTGAAAATTAGAGCATTTAGATTAAAAAGGATAATACACACATTTCGAATTAAAGCTATGATGTTAAATTACTCTTATAAATTATGACATATTACACTACCCTTACATTTAATTTTGCTCTATTATTATAAATGATATACACAAAATCATGATAAATATAACCAATTCTCCACATTTAAAATAAACAAAATATAAATATATTTTCTTACATGACAAACATCATTGTTTTCTTTGCCACTGGATACACATATTCCTGTCTTATTATTCATTGGAAAATCTTCTATATCACACGCCTTTGGATCTTGAACTACGAGTTCAATTTCTTTCAAAACAGTATTAGATCCAGTACCTGAAAGATATGAATCAAATAATGTTTTCCATACAGTTATTTGAGAAAATCCATTTCCACACTTATAGTCGAACCTATTAAATTAAAATTGATTACACTTTGTTTCTTATCCTACAGGTTTTATTCCTTTATAAATAAAAAGAAAACTACGCTTGCTTTTTTGTAGACATTGGAAAGAAATGTAAGGTTTGTAGAAATTAGTTCGATCGTCCTGAAATTCTGTGTGCAAATTTTTTTATTCTAAGCATGCAAATGATTATACTTTTAAAATTTTCTATTGTGGAAACATTTCAAAGCTATAATTAACGCGATGTATTAAGGAAATTCCATCCAATTAAACCATCTTTTGGAAGCTACTAGTAGCTCTTGAGGACATTTTCGGTAGATCGAGGTAACGCTCTAGTTGGTTAAACTAGATTTCTGGATGGGCTACAACAGCAAATAATATGTTGAAATTATTTCAGATTTGAGATGCAAAATGAACAATAATAGATTCACTATGGCCTAGCGATAGGACTGAGATCTTCAGAGCAAAAGGTAACAGATTCGATCCTAGCCACTGTTGTGTTGAACAATGGGATGTAAATGTTGCGCTTCAGTCTTCTATATGCACGTCTGTCGAGGTGGGGGCTTGAGAGTTTTCTGAGTTTCCACTTTCGGGACATGTGAATACGGCTCACCGTCTACGAAAAGTCCTCCCGGAGTGGTTAATTTTAAAATGCCTTACAACAGTTTCAGGTATCAAAATAAAAAGATTTTAAAACGATTTGAATTATTGAAGAGTTTGTCAAATTGACCTTTGTATATTGATGCTGAAAAGTTTCTTATACTCGTGTCATGGAGTATTTTAGTTTTCAAGAAGAAAGTGCTGCAGTAGAGTTGTAATTGACTGATTTTCTAATGATTTGTTTACATAATCAATTTTCAAGATCAGAAAATTGTTGGCTTCTAGTTCCTAAAGAAGAAGCTCAATTTTAATCCAAGTTTGTCTCATGGTCAAGACAATATTTAGCCTTACATACTTGTGTGGGGTATCTTTTTGTTAGTATGAAATTTATTAAAAATAATTACAGAAACAGACTCACTGATGAATACTTGAGCAATTGTATTTGAATAGTTAGCGACTACTTACTTTTCTAATAATGAAAAATTTATTGATAGAAAAAAGATACATTTTTTTATAAAACTAATAAGATAAAAAATCTTCTTCTTATGAACAATTCGGCTTGATTTTTTAGTATGTACCATTTAATTAAAAGTATATATAATAATATTGGTTTTATGTTTACTAAAAACGCAAGTTTATAAGAAATTAAAAAAATCCAGATTTCTTTTCTCAAAATAAAATTTGCACAGTTCTTTTGATTAATAGCTCACAATAGGATTTAAAAACTGCCTAGTTGCTCAGAAGCTTAATAAGTTTGCGGCCGCTATGATGTCAACATACTGTATCGAATCTTTTTACAGATCCACTTACTTCTATCGATAAATGCAACTTGTTTGAATGAGGTAGCCCAGTGAATTTCCCATAACGAATGCTTACAAATTTTATATAATGGAATATTGTGGATTTCAGGATACAAATGAAAAATCCACAAGCCATATTGTCGTCATAAAAAGTTCTAAATTTTATTATTATGAGTTGCACTTTCAACGTTTCTCTGATCACTCATGTTTTAACCATCGTAAGAAATAATTTTGAATAGGAAATTTTTTTCTAACAGAGAATCATTGAAAGAAGCTATTCAAGTTTTATTTGCTTTGCCAAATTCTTTACTAAAAGGAGAATAACACATTTGCTCATTTAACCATATCCAGTAAGCCAGAGCAAAGATGCTCGCTGTGATTATAATGAATATAAACAGAACTCATCTAAGATTTTAAGAAAGTACTCAGTACATATAAAAGTCTAAAAGTTTAAAAAAGAATTAAAACCCAGTTGCTTATTATCGAGATATGCAACAAATATGTTTAACTCTTTATTTACCTCATTATATAGGATAACAAATATTTATGATGACTTTCCCTAGTTTTGATATATGATAACTTAAAGCTGGAAACAATGAAAAGTTTATTATTTTAATAATTTATTAGGTAAAATGAGTTAACATAATACACTGCTGGCCACCGTAAATACAACACCCTGAAGGAGGCATGCAAATAACATGAAATTTATAACATGCATTAGAGGAGGTGAGATAAGCAAATGATTAGAATTTCAGCGCAGACGCATATCACGTGAGATTGTAGACCCACTTCAAAACGCTATTTAAGGCTTGGAGATTTTTTACAAATTCTAGTTCTATTTGTATTTTTCTTGTTGTTAAAAAAAAAAAAAAACGATCAATTATGCCTTGTAGAAAACAGAGATCATTTTTTGATCAAGTATCCGAGTTCAATAGAGGAAGGATAGTGGCCTACCGAGATTGTGGATTATCTTTCAGGGAAATCGGTAGTCGTGTTGGACGAAACCAAACAAGTGTAATGCGGGTATGCGATCGTTGGATGCCGGAGGGTACACAGACCGACGTATTAGATTGCATCCATCTCAGTGATGAAAGGCAAATTGTGCGCATGGCAGTGACGGATCGTTCAGCCGCATCATGAACCATAGCATAGCAATTTCAGCCTTTAACATATCATTAAGTGTCAGCACGTACCATTCGACGCCGTTTACAGCACAGTGGTCTGTCCCTAAGATATATATTGCTTCGTCTACACTTGATGCAATACCACAGACGTCTCCTCCGCCATTGATGCGATGGTAAAGGACGTGCATGGCAGAATGGAACGAAATTATCTTTACTGACGAGTCACGCTTCTGTCTGGAACACCACGATGGTCGCATTCGAACCTGGAGAAACAGTGGAGAAAGAATGTAGAACTGCCTTATGTACAGCCACACTGTTCTTGCAATGTTTATTATGGAATGAGATGGTATTGGATATCACTCTCGCACACTTCTAGTACACCTTGCCAGTACTTTAAACAGCCAGCGTTACATCTCCAAGGTGTTGGAGACAGTTGTTCATCGTTAAATTCAGGGTTTGCCGACAGCCATATTTCAACAGGATAATGCACGATCACACGTGGCACACATTGTCCAAGGGTTCTTCGTCAATCTCCAGATTGAATTGCTTCCTTGGCCAGCTAGCTCTCCGTATCTTTCGCCAATAGAAAACATGTGGTCTATGGTTGCTCAACGATTAACCCAGATTATATCCCCAGCTGCCACATCAGATCAACTTTGGCAACGCGTGGAAGTTGTTTGGTCTGCTATACCCCAAGAACACATCCAAAGTCTCTTTGAATTAATGCCAAAGCATGTGGCAGCGATGATCCCAACAATGGTGGCTACTCTGACTACTGATTTTGGCAGGAACCACACTTCACAGAAGTCTATAAATTTAATCATTTGATACTTGTTCGACTTGTTATCAATAAAATTAATTTTGTTGTGATATCTCTTGTCTTTCTTGGTGATGCAATTTGGGTGCTCAACAGTGTATGTTGTGTTTTGTGCGTACTCAAAAGGTATTTTGGAAAGCTATTGTTATAATATGAATACAGCAAAAAACGTAAATTTGTGTAACAAAAATGTATTTTAGATCTATGAATTTTTTACATTTTCATAGACGATATAGACAAAAATGGTTTGTAGCAAAAGAACTAATCAAACTGTAAATAAGGCAATAAGAATACTTATACTGAGCAAAATTTTATGACTAGAGCTTTATGTTTTGATTTACTGTGACACATTATCATAAATTAATAATAATGTTGTGGGATAAAAATCTAACTGCCACCTGTCTTTCTACCAAACAATCAGGTGTAATGATCTTTGTGCCATTTCATTTCATAGTAAAACATGTTTTATTATTATCCTCTCCTCTCTTACAACAAACCTCATACACTCGACAATATTCTAGGTTCTGTTGTGTTGATCGTCATGTCTTTCTAGGTCTACGTTTCAGCAAGTTAATGCCCCTCCACACACCATGATAATTTCTACTGCTTGGCTATGTGCTTGCACAATATTAATTACTTTAGTGAGATGGTTGATTTTTTTTCTGCACTGAGTACATTTGGAGCATTATAGGCTTAAATCTCCAAATCAGTCCAAAATTTTGTTGATCTACCGCAACGATTTATATTGCTCTCTATAAACCGACAAGCCGTTTTTAGTGGTGTCGGTCACATTTGACCTTCAGTTTGGGCACATTGCACATTACCTCGTAGAAAAACGTTCTACAACTCAATCAATCAATGCCAAGACATAAAATCGATGGCATAAGATCTAGAAGTGGATCAATACGTTACTGATTTGCTTATTTTGTAAAGCTCTTTTTCTTGAATAAATCTTTTAATTTTTCTGGAATTGCAATAATTTATTTTTCTGTATATGCACAAATTACATTTATAAATTTCCGTCCTTTTTAAATAAATACTTTCTGTCGGATAGGTTTTTCCCCTTATAATTTACTAACTACGGATTCTTATAGTAACAAGAAAATATCATTAGCACTTGATTATACGATTGATTTTTTAAGTTTTACTTAGAACATAATTTTTTACCTCTTGTTGCTCCCCACCCAGTAGCCATGCATTTGGTGCCAGGTTTCAATTCGTAATCTTGTTCAGGAAGACAAGCTGGTCTTACTTGGTCAGTAAATTTTACAGGAGCATTGAGTTTCATTAAAGCAAAATCTTCGTTTGCAATGTCTAGTTGCACGTTTCCAATCTAAATAATTTAAAATAAAATATTTATTCAAAATAGAAAAAAGATGTAAATTCCTAAAGGTAACAATGCAACATTAATACGCATTCTAATGAAATGTAAAAAATGTTTACTTATACAAAAATAATAGAACATTCTATTTAGTCATTTAGTTGTATATGAAACGCTTTACAACAAAGGGTGAATTTACTTATTGCTGCAAGTCTACATTTCTTTTCATTACGTATTTTAACACAATTCTAATAGTAGCAGACTGTCATGTGAATGACTGGCATTGCATGTAAATGTATTTTGATGGTTTTTAGACAAACAAGTCTAACCCTAGAGATATTAATAATAGTATTAGTGATTAATTTATTATAAGCACAGTGGGGCTCAACATACTTATTATTTGAAAGAATGTGATTTTAAAATAAATAAATTGTATGCCTCGTTAAGAAGCTTGTTTTACTGGATGCAAAAAGAAAAGTTGAAATAAAAAGTTATTTTTAATAAGTAAGGAATCAAACACTGGTACTTATTGAAAAATGATTTATAATAGAAAAGAGATCTCTTGAATAATAATATATACGAATGTAAAACCGCGCATTTCAACACTTTTTTTGCAATGCATTTTTTACTAATTTTCTTATTTTTTTAAGCTTTTGCTATTTTGTAAGGCCAGAAGTATAATTGCTGAGAATTAATTACATTCATAAAAAGAAATGACTATACAAGCCTTATTAAAGTAAGATGCATGTAATGCAATAATTTCACAACAAACTCATTTTTATAATCTTCATTTTACATCTGATCACATCAGTGAAAAATAACAAGCAGTTGTTTCTCCTTAAAAGAATGAATTCAGTGTTGATTTTATGCGTTACAAATTCATTCCTACACAAAAGTGAAAAAGCATTAATTAATTTGGAATACTGCTCATTAGAGCCACTGAAATAAATTGCTCTGTGTATGTGACTAATCCTTTTAGACCAGTGATCGCGGTATTAATGAAGCTCCTGAGCTACCACGCTGTTTCTAAATCCTCTCGTGAGCAACCAACCAAAAGAATAACAAGTTATCGTTTGACAAAATTTTATATTTGTTAATTGTTATTAAACTTACATTTCTAGTAAATTTAATTGAATTGTACATTACACAAAAAAACTGTAATCCAATTTTACTTAAAATAGGAATTGAAGTGCAACTAGTATAAGTAACAAATATAATTACCGATTTATTTTTTTGTAAGACTTATAAAGTTTAATGAGAAGGTTAGAATTCCTTTTTCCAAATAAAGTTTTAATGTTTGGTGAGTAAATACTGGCTGCCTTTCGAATATAATTGTCTAAGAATTCATAAGTGAATATCTGTATTTGACTGTTTTTTATTTTTATTTTTAATGATTTCATAAAAGAAAAAAGAAACCTTACACTGATATGTAGAATTGACATCCCTTTATTTTGAGACCAATCTAAACCCTAATTTTTTTGAGCTTTGGGAACAAGAGATCGAATATTTTCAAAATTTGAAGTAATAGATATATCATTTTGAAGAAATCAGTGAGTTCCAGTGAGTACAGTATTATATTCTAGAAAATCCAAATTTTATATGAAGCTGTAAGGACAAGTTATTGTTATTATTGCCACTAGATGGCTGCACCTGTCAAACAGCTTTCTCAAATTGATGGAATGATGTCTGACAGGGTATAAAGAAAAGAAATTAATTATATTTCCTAAAGCAATAAAAATGTTAAATTTATTTTATTCAAAAGTAATTAATTATTGTTAATTTTTGTTATAATTGTAGTAATTTATATTTCAGTTTATGTAATTTTACTTTGATATCTTTTAACTGTTTATCTGAATGTTAACTGGAAACCGAACTGTACTTGCAAAAAACATGTTGTTTTTGAGCGCCATGTTCAGTCGCTTTGCTGATACGATCGATACTGTATGCTTAATAAAACGTCTATTAGATGCTGAACCTTGTTGAGTTATTTTGAACACCACGCAACCTAACAAACTTAATACAAATGTACAACACCTCTAATAAAGCTTAGAAGTATATGGAATAGTGCAAAATAAAATGTTTGCTATTGTTTCTGATACATAACTAAATTTTCGATGTTTCTTTTCAGCTATATAATTTAGCATTTTTAAATATCATATTTTTATTGGTAAATAATAATAAATATAATGTAGGAATACTGAACTTCGTGATCACACAAAATCTGCTGTAGTTGAATGTAGCTCTCAAACTCTGTTGAACTTACCCTAAATCCCTCTTAAAAAATGAAGGGAGGATTTACTAACTTCTACATTGCAATTTACTTTGCCACATACATATTTTCACTGATTTTCATATTTCTGCATTATATTTTAATGGATTTTCCTTTAAACATGTTAAAAATCATCACAGGAATATGTGACATTGTATGACATTTGTCACTTTTACGAAATAATAAATGTGGAAGTTCACATTTAAGGTCAAAGAAACAGCAGATTTTCTTGAGAGAACTCTAGTTCCATGCTTATATATTTGCACAATATGAGCTATAACATTTTAATGCACATCTTATTCAGTTAAATTTTATGTAAGCAAATACTAACAAAACTTCATTATTGTTACTATTATAGAAGACAAAAACTGATCATATTAAAAAATTAAATATAAAAAACATTCGTATATTTACTTGCATATCCACTAAATCTGGATAAACGATGATTTTTTCTAGAAATCTAACTTGCTCATGTTGATCTTTGTGAAACTTGCGATGATTTCCAAAATGTACTCTCCATTCGAGCGGATTAAAATTTCTAAAAAAAAAAATAACAAATTTTTATTTATTTACTAATAATTCCTTTTGAGTCACTTCAGTAAGTCATGAATTCACTTACCCCATGACACAATGGGCAGCAGTTACTACCCACTGGGCATTAATCAAAGTACCTCCGCACATATGACCATTCGGATTAAACAAAGAAAGCTGCAAGTCAGCTTGCCATGGCCAACTGTAAGGAACAGCTTCATCGCCTCCTACTACACGATCTGGACTTTTAATTTGAGCAGATTCATTTGGCCTTTTACCACAGGTTGTTGTAGGTAAAGTTCCAACTAGTGAAATATTAAATGAGTGAATCATTTAATTACATAAAAAATATTTTAAAATTTATATTTTAAGGAAGGGATTAGGAGAAGCTTTTTCATTTAACAGATAAATAATAAACACGTAAAAAACAAAAAAAATTGAAAAATATGTACATCAAAACTTGTCTATTATGGATATTTTCCGTTAATATTATTGAGTTTTAGAAAAGTTAAAAAATTAATTTATAATGGTTAATTAAATTTTAAATAATATTTAGGGTCAATTTTTTTATGAAAAAGGAAAATGTCAAAATAGTTTGCCCTGTTTATTAGCACAGAATAAAATATAAATTTTAGTATAAAAGGTTATTTATCTGTTAATCACATAAAGACAGTTGATTACATTTATTGAGCTAAGAAACAAAAGTTGACACATCAATGGTAATATGATCAATAAACTATAAATTTGAAAACCAAAAGATTCAACTTACCACAGTCTTCTTCATCAGTTCCATCTCCACAATCATCTTTTCCGTTACAAATCGAAGTAACATTGAAGCATTTACGGTTTCTGCAAATTCCTTGATTATAATCACAGAGCTCTGTAGTATTCAAGGAAACATATTTTTAGAGACATAGTTATACATGCTTATTACGAATTATAAGATTAAAAAAATTTGAACTTAAATGGAAAGATTACGAAAATCAAATACACCCAAGAAAATTTGAACGTTATGATTAAAAAAGTTCTCAGTTCACAAAATGAAATTGAAAACCAAAAATCTGCAGTTATCATACCTTATTTAATTTGTAAATTAACTTATTTATTTTTTTATTTCTGGTAAAATTTCTGATGAACAATAGTTCTAAATTCAAATAATAATAAATTATATATATAAAAGTAAGTTTTTAGTACTTATGGTTATAAAATATTTTAATATAAATAATTTTATATGTAAATGAAAGTAAATTTAAAGTTAGTACTAAAAAGGACTTTCTTCTTTATTGTCTTTTTTGCAGCTCTCTCTTTTTTGCATTCATCAAATATTCTAATATTTACTAATTTTAAATGAGCTTTCAAATGATTTTTCTCGTTCATTCGTTTGACTCTGTACGTATTAATTTAGCAGGTTTATAAGTTCATGATTTTTTTAAAATTTCAAAAAAGTTCTTGGTAAAAAATATAATTATTTTCCGTTGCAATAAAGTCTCGAAATGCAAATAATTAAAAAATAAGCAAAATAATAATATCAAAAATACAATTTTTTATATTTGGAGTTACGCGATTATCTGAAATAAAATTATAATATTTCTATGGATAAAGGAGGCAAAGGATTTCGTAATATTCAATTCTAGCTTTCAAGTCTCTTTGGAAAAAGGCGCGAGATGATTGGTGCAAAACATGTTGATTTATATTTTACTGTCACCATGACATCTATTTGTGTATCATATGGTATATAAAGTACGTTTGAAATTTAATTCAGAAAACAATTCAAAACTAATTTATTTAAAATTTATCACATGAAGTCTTTAAAAATAAAAGACATTATTGTACATTATCAACTGATAAAAAAACATCCATTTAAACATGTTTTAAAGAGTTTGGAAAAGTAAAATCATATTACGAAAATCACATACCACTGTGATTGGAGTACAACAAGCATTTTTGAAAAAATTGCCAAGGGGAAAGAAACTTTAAATTTGCAGTTCTTGTAGTTGAATTTACATTAATTTGCGTCGGTCCACAGTAAAACTATGAAAAAGCAACAAACCCAAAAAGAAAAAATTGTATACTGAACTTGTCAAGTATTTTTTATTTCATTTGATGACTTTAAGAGTAATGGCATTTTGGATTTTTTCTAAGGTGACTTCGAAGCCATAGATTGAAAAAAAATCAGAGTAATTTCAAAACGTAACTTACCATATGCTTTAAAAGAACATTGGGATTTTTACACTACTTAGTCTTCGGATCTGTTAAGTTTTGTTTGGCTATTCCTTAAAATCTTACATAAACATGACTGAAACTCTCTCCTCTCTAGTACCGAGCTGGCTGCTGAATGGTTAGCGCTCAAGGCTCAAACCTCTGTCTTAAGTGTTTGTAGTAGTTCGGAATCCCTTTTAAACTGTAGATTCCAAACTAATTAGTCCTATAGTGCAAATAATGATTGTCGAAAGACAAACTAACAAAACCTCCTCTCTCTCGCAGGAAAAAATAAGCAAAGCATACATTCTCCGCCCCTAACGTAATACCTTCGTTATTTGCTTGGCAAATGCCATGAGACATCAGAAAACTTTCAATTACTTAACTTTAACACTGAATTACATTTGCAAATGAGTAATAGAGCTGATGTGAAATCTATCAAAAAATTATGATTCATCATCAAAAAAATAAAAGAAAATTGCGGTTTATTCTTAGATGATAAGACAGAAAATGAAAATTTTTTATGGATTCAATGTATAATATTTTTTCCAACATATTTCATTCTATAGACGAAGTAATTTTTGTTTCCTTTTATGTGTATCTTTAGACTTCAAATAATGCAATATTTTAAATGTTTCATCATAATGAAATTAAAATTTCATGATAATCAAATAAACAGTTCTTGTTGAGTAAGAATGAAATGTATAAAAAAACATTATTTTACTCGATTTCATAGATAAGGAACGATAGTTTTGCATATAAAAGTATTTTCTTTATGAAAGTTAAATATTTCAAGGAACGAAAATAATCATTGTCAGTTCTGATAATATTTTTATGTTTAAAAATATTGCGGTTTCAGAAATAGAGCGAAAACTAAAAAACTTACTTTGGATTACTGATACTTTGTAGTGTAGATGGAAACCTCTCCCACTTCTCATGAAGTTAGAACGAAAAACAATATGCAGAGCATTACTTAAAGACATTAAATCTGGAAAAGTTTCATTTCCACAAAATGCTCCATGAGCTGGGTTAAAAGGACTATCCCCTTCGAAGACAACTATTCCATCACCATCACACATATCAAATGCCTCGATATCCATATCTACGAATTGCAGCCGAATCCTCTATTGAAACAGAAAACTTAAAGTTTATAATGCACGAACACATAATTTTTTTTTATACATGAGCAGTAAAAACCATATGGATTCTTTGTAAGAAAACTGCACTGTTAAAACATTCAGAATTAAAATTTATTATGATGATTATATGATTAATTTATTGGATTTGAATAAATGATCATTAAATATATGATGTTTTATTAAAACCAATTAAAAAAGAGAGCTACTGTTTTTTTATCACCAGTTTTTTACCACCATTA
>JAPDSC010026103.1:301073-312479 GCA_026290005.1 Latrodectus geometricus
ATATATATATATATATATATATATATATATATATATATATATATGATTTGATTGACTTCATGGATTTATCTATTTCCAGTTTTGAATATCTAAATTAATATAATATATTTAAAGCAATGTTCAAATCTTGAAATATGTAATCTTAGAAAAATGATATACATAACATAACTGTAGCAACTAACTGTTAAACAAAAAAGAAACTCCCATTTTCAACATACACACAAGAGTCCACTTGATCTAAAATATGATCACCCTCTTTGAAGTGGAATCTCAAATGAAGTGGAATTTCTCAAATTCAGTTAAGTTTACCGTTGAAAACGAGAGATATTACCTTTCTTGTTTCTTCTCGCAGATTTTTGGATGATTATGTTTGAGTTTTCCCTGTTCCTTATTTATTTATTTATTATTTTTTTTGCAACAAAGGATGTACCACACTATTTATAAAATTTTTATCTGAGAGGCATGTTATGTATAATTGCATTATAAAGTTACTTTAATATTAAAAATTGAAATCAGAAATCTTTAAATAGATGACATTTATTTACATAATTAATTTATATAAAACAATAGATGCATAATGATTTATATATTTTAATTAATAGCATGTAATATAATTTTTCGACAAATCATAATAAGAATTTTTTATTGGTGTTTGGCGATTTTTAGTTTTACGTCATTGTTTTGAGTGAAACAAGTAATAAATATAGCACGATAAAAACGAAGCATAACAAGTTTCAATTTAAGAATCATGATCTTGTGGTAAGCATAGATCCCAACATGGCTACAAGGATATTGTTTAACAATGAGAGATGAATGTTGCGTTTCTGTTTATGCATGCATTTCTGTCGAGGTGGGTGCCTCGAAGTTTTCCGAGTTCCCCCCCGGAAAACTTCGAGGATACAACCCATTATCTTTGAAAAATCTATTCAGAAGATAGTTTACATGGTGGATTTATATTTAAGCCGTTAGAGGTTGTCTACAAATTAGGGTAAAAATTATGGAGACTTAAATTGTTAACAGCTGCTATTTTTTTTTATTTCTAATTACATATATTCTTAACCACACAATTTTCGATAATTAAAAATTAAATTGTTATGATAAATTTTCAATATATTACTCGAAGCAGTCTGGACTAGTTTAAGAATCGTCTTTCACACTCATTTTTTCCGTGTGTTCAGTATTTTAATACTTCCTACTGCATTAAATGTTATTTAAATGAATGCAATTTGAGAAATCATATGTAATTTTCCAAAATAAGTTCTCAGAGATTTTTTACTGAACTTGGATCTGTTAATATATTTAGGGTTTTCAAGACTATAAATTTTAAGCAGAATATAACTCTTAATATAAAAGCTTCTGTTTGGTTATATGAAAATAAATTATGATTTTGAAAGTTTAAGGACAAATTTTGAAGCATTTTGTTACCAGTAATATTTTACGACTATTATCATTTTATGTTGTTTCCTTTAATTTATTGATTTTTAAACTTGTAGATTAAAAATTTTTAGAACATGTTCTCATTTGGATTTCTGCAAAAAAAAAAAAAAAAAAAAAAAAAAGTTTAAAGCAGGTTATTTAAATTAAAAAAAAAAAGGAAATCCGTGTTTCTAGAATAATGGATACATTATTTAATCCTAAGATATTGGATATTCTCATTCTTATTTATTTTCAAACACAATAAAGAAAAAATATTTTTTAAATATATTTATTTTTCACCTTAGTTGAAAACTGAATTCAAAATGGTTTTTTACAAAAACGTTTTGAATCCAGTATGAACATTTTGCATAAAAATTGTTCTTTTTGAAATAATTTAATATTTTAATTTAGTGGGAATTGTGGCTGTGGTGATCGGATGTAGAAAGGCTTCGTACTCATGACCAGAAAAGGTTGCGGGTTTTGTTTTTAGTCAAAGAAACATTGTACTGAGAAGGCAAGTTAAAATTTCCGTTGAGTGAATTGTCTCTCCGCTGGTGCGGTGTGATGTGAAGAGGAGGATGTCAGCTGAAGTGACCACTCGTCATTTGACCGTGGTCCAACATTACGATGCTATTTTCTGTGCTTAGAGGTTTCTTTTTCAGTAGAAACATGGGAAAAAAACTAATGTTCCTTCTTTCATGGGCAAAAACAGGCAACAGAGTACATACTGTGAACAATTACGAGTAATTGTAATATTTGACAAAATGTTTAAGACGTGTTATATAACTACCAAAATAAAATTGAAATAATCTTTATTTAAAGCACATGATCGTGAGCATATTTTTCTGCCTTCCATTCGTAGGAGTATTCCTCAAATATTTTTATTTAAACTCTCTTCCATATTTATGAAGTTCCTGAATTATTTTTTTAAATAAACAAAATAATTTTAAAAAATTTTAAAAATATTCGATCTTTCCAATTTTAATATTTTTAAAGCTGAAAAATTATGATCCTTTGATTTAATGAAAACTTTGATTTAAACGAGGGATATTTCTCATTAAACAGAAGAGTGTGGTATAAAAACAAGGAGCAGAATGAAAATATTTTTTGCTTAATAGTAATAATTCTTACTCTTTTTCTTAATTTTCTTATTAAAGAAACCAACGGTAAACTCGCGAGAAAAAACTTTTCATTTTTGTGTAAGAAAATTAAAAGCAAAAATTTGATCATTTAAATTGCTCTTAATATGTATGAAAGAAAATTGAGTTGCTTTAATGACTTTTTTAAGCATGGTTTGGCACGAGGACTAGTTATGAGGAATTAATTTCCATTATATTTACATATTATACGAACATATTCAATTTTACAAATAGTACAATATTACATATTTGTGTAATATTTAAAACCCCCAGTAGCATACATTATTAAATAGAGGACAGACATATTTAATAACTAAATAATAGATCTCTCTCAGACATATGTGCATTTAAAATTGAAGATAATGATACACTATTGCTTTAAAAATTCTGATGAACACCAAATTAGTTACAATTACTACAAGTTAGTTGGGCTTACTTTTTAATTTAATGCTGCATTATATGAAGTTAGATGGGGAAAACCATTTCTATAAAAAGAGTTATTCTCAAATGGTTTCAGACATGCAAATAAACTAAAATAATAAATTTAAAAATGTAAAAATTTATACATGAACTTACAAATCCGAATGGCGCTCTAAGGGTATATTCACAATTGAGATTATCTGGATAACCAACACCCTCTTTATATCCAGGGCTGTATAAATCACCCTCCAGCCCATTGCGGAGAACATTTATAACTTTGGGTCGACCTGGAGTACACCCATCAAGATCCACTTAAAAATAAGAAATATTAAATTATTTTATATGCGAAAAATCATTAAATACATAGATAAGTTAAGTTCAATTTGAACAATATTGATTAGAATGGACAGTTATCTCCAAATATGAAGAAAAACAGTTTAAGCTAAAAATACAAGATTTAATTTAAATCTAACACACAGTGTATATAATTAAATTAAAAACATTAAGAAAAAACGAAAAATTATACATAATAATAAAATATTAAAATAATGCCATGAAAAGTCGTAGTTGATGAAAGTAAAATAATTATTGCAATTATTCAAAATATACTAGGCACCTTTCTTCAAAACTAAAAATTTCAGGAACATTACAAAAACATTTAGTTTTTATGTAAAATGTTATTTTGGAAACAAAGGATACTAAACTTAAGTTTTATGATCACATTTTAAGAATATGTCTTCTTTGGGAAATGGTTTGACTTTTTCATACTTGAATCATGCAATGAATTCATAATCATTTGAGAGTAAATATTTTGCAACAAAATTTCATGAATTTTTAGAGAGTAGTCGAACATTTAATTTTTTTTAAATTTTATATTTATACCAAGAAACAATAAAATAACTTATTTGTATCGAGATTTTATCATTCAAATAAAAATAAGTTTTTTGAAAAATTTTAATTGAAAATTTATAAACAAACAATTTCGTTTTTCTTTTGGTTGCTTTCCAAAACTCTCATTTCAAATTAAATCTGTTACATTTATTTTCCTTACAGAATCAGCAATGTTATTACGCTTGATCAAAAAATGTCAGAAAGAAAAAATTCCTTTTCACTATGCATAACCTCTTGATCATAATGGATTTGTTATGAAAGATTTTTAAAAAATATCAATTTTAGGAATATACACCCGTTTAGAAGGACAGATTGTAGGTAGGTAAGGAATTTTTGAACCAAGGAGGGTAAATATTTAATAAGTATAAGATTTTCATGGAAGCTAGCAAAATCTGTAACGAGGCTTCACCATCATCGAGGTTTTATTAAGATCGATCTTATTAAGCATCGATCTTAAGACACTTAAGATCGATGCTTGTATTTAAATAAAAAAAAAAACGCCTTACTATCTATGAAATTAGGGCCTTAATATCTTTTTTAATCTTTATTTTCCCTATTTTTAAGCCTTTTAATTCTTTTCTGGTTTTATCCAGAGCGACAAGATTGCTAGAATCATATCTTAATAAGGTGATTAGTTATATCTCAGGTTGAATTTCAATTAATGTTTTATTTTGTGGTACTAAATAATAAGGAGATTAAAATCATTATTTCATTCTAGAAAAATCGTAATTAAAAATTTCCAGGCTATATCTTGGTCAGAATTTTTAAAGTTTTTAGGAATCAACTTCATTGAACGGCAGTTTGAAAATTTTGTGTGTTATTTGAAAAATTTGGGAGAGAAAGAATAATTATAATAATCGTATGAAAAATAAATTTTAAAAAATGTATTAAGATGTAGGAGTATTTTACAGGAATATATTTTCACCTGAAGGGATATAAAAAATCTAAAGTAAACATCTTAAAAGTTGCAGGGAAGGTATTGTACACACACAATTTTAATAATAAATACAAATTAACCTCACAAATTTTTACTACTGAAAATAATATTACAATATATATAAAAATATTTTTAGAACATCAGTCTCCTAAATCACAATAAAATGTCATTTGTAGAAAATCCCATTATAAAATAATCAAGTGAAATATAAAGTATAGTTTCTTTAACTTTGTGGTTTTGGTTTATTTTTTAGATTCTCAATAAGACATTTAATATGTTATTATTATCGCAACAGTATTTTATATTTGAAAATATTTATTGTAATATTTTGATGATAAAATTACGTAAACTACAAATATTTTTTAAAAGTGAATCTGTTAATGCCAAAAATTCAACTCTTCTAACAATATATATAAAGGAAGAGTTCATTTAAAATATGCATATAATATACACATATATAGAATATTATGCATAAATTAAATTCAAACGAAACATGTCTTAATGTATCTTAACGCATTATTTGAAACTAATTCAAAACAAGATTAAAAAGTTTATAATCTCGAAATTTTAACTAAAATTTAAAAAGCATTGTTTCAGAAAGAGCCTAGAGAATATCAACTTAGCTTGTATCAGTCTAAGGAGAGATAATTTCGAACAATGGAAACAACAAATTGAAAATTTATCTATATTAATTTTTAAAATTTCTATAACATAAATTTATAACTAAACAGCAATAGTTGAAAAAAGTTATGAATTTGCTATTTCTAAAATAAATTTCAAGAAAACGTTCAGAAGTTTAAGAGAAAGTATTTTAACGAAAGGTTTCTGAAAATAAAGGTAACCCTGAGATCTTATGGGATATTTTTACTTAAATAAATTATAAATTGGTGAAAAAATCAAATTAGAAATTCAAAATAAACTTTTCCTTACATGCCGTAGAAACTCCAATTAAGGAAAGTAAAACAAGTTTCACACCCAACATGCTTGCCAGCATCTTAGGGGTAAAATGAATCTGTTCTAACGTATAGCATTTGATTAATTTCCCAAGCTTATCTAACACCCTTTAAACAGATATAATGAGAAAAACCGGCTGTTGATAAAATGTATCAAGATTTTTAAAGGCCACTTTAAATAAAATATGTTTTTCGATAGATAAAGAATTAATTCCAATCTACTTTAAACATGCGATTTTTTAACATAATTTAACTATCCTTTTTATTTTCATAGCATCAATAAAAAAAATTTTCTATGTTACCACTGAATTGTTTTTAATCCATATCTTTGTTATTTAAATTAATCTTATTTTTCAGTATTTTTAGCTTAGTAAATCCTCACAAACATTTGCTTTAAGATTAATTTAAATATTTTTCGCATTCAGAGATCAATGAAGTACATGTACTTGACACACTAATAAAAAAAGACTTATAATATGTATAATTTAATCTTTCAAATTTTTATGAGATTAAATGAAGTAATCCATGCAAAATAAATCTTATCATCTTACTGCATACCATTTCATTTATATTAAATTTCAAAGTATGACTCGTCAAATTTATCTCACGACTCAGCTCGCAAAATCACAAAGCTAATATTTAAATTTTACTTTTTTATTCATTAAATTGGTAATTTTTTAAAATAGTTTTATCGTTTGTATCATGGCTTTATAAGCTTATCACCATGACAAGTTTTCACTGCATTTTTTAGAACTGTAATTTTGAATTTTTGTAAATTTGACATCATCTCCGAAAGCCGTTGTTAAGAATCCTATCACGTAATATCGACTCTTGGGAGGTTTTTCATTGATAATGGGTCATATTTTTCTATGTCGCAAAGGAGAGAAAGCAGAAAATTTACCAGCATCCGCTCCGACAGATGTATATGAAGAAAACAGGAACGCAACTAAACTATGGATAATCGAACCATTATTATCTTAGTATTAATTTAATCTCAAAAATTAAATTTTTTCTTAAAAAAAGTTTTTAAATATAGTCCAGCTAAGTTTTATAAATTCATTCTAAGTCAAACTGATAAGAAACCGAGTAATTAAGGAGGAAGAACAGAGGTTTATCTACAACATATAGATGCTGTAGATAACAATTTATTAAGAAAAGTTTAATTTTATTTTTTAAATTTAAAATGAGCAGGAAATGTTTTGTTAAAAAATATGTTAATATATTTTTATGCTTTCAGAGCAATAATATCTCACTAAAACGTATTCATTGCATGGATTGATCGCCTTGTATTTCCATAGCTAGCACGCACGCAAGTGGATTGGAATCTAATGGATTTCTTCTACGGTCATCTGAAAAAATGAGTAAACTATACACTAGAGCAGGGGCATTCAACGGTACATTCAATAATACATTTTTCTGATTTAAAATTTAATTTTTTTAAAAATCTAAGCATTAGTGAATAATATATATTTTCATAAGTATATATTCTCATAGAAAGAAACGAGCCACATATCTGAAATCAAATGGCATAATTTTTGTAGATGTGTGATATTTTTAATTTTGTAATAGTGTCAAAATTTTGGATGTGAAAAAGCCCTAATTATAACAATTCCGTTAAATTTTTTAAAAATTATAAAATTACTCACATACGTCAGTTAAATTGCTTAGTAAAATATATATTTCTCTTCATTATATTACTTATTATGATTATATAAAATATAAGCAATTTAAGACTAAACATTTAAAAAATTAAATTATTGCATTAAGCATAATCACTATATTAACTGAAGTTGAACTTTTGTGTAATTACAACTTTTTTTTCTGAAATGTTTTTTATATTTGGGAAATTAAAATTTAAAATGGAATACAAATATTGTAACACAAATCTATTGAACCATTTTAGTTAGTTTTTTTTATATTCTTATTCAAATTGTTGTCCTTAAGTGTTACATTTAGAATTATTAGTGTTATATTTATGTTGTCCGTGTTTGCTACAGAAGAAAGTACAAGGTTTTTTATTTTTCTTTATTTATTTTTTAAAATCATTTTTTTAAAAGGAATTTATGACAGAAAAGGAATAGGATCTCGCACACCATAACATTAATTAAGCAAATTTATTACCAGAATATTTGTTGATTTTAGGACAAAATTAATCCTCTGTAAACAATCGCGGCACTGATTTATTTGTTGATGTTTTATGAGCAATATTCTTCTCGGGTTCCATTTTGAGCATTTTATAGAATAATCTTACAGCTAATATTCCATAGATGGAATAGTTTTGGTCTTGATTTTTATTTAAATATATTATATAATACATTAATAGTAGGAATTCGAATTATACTTGAATGTAAAATTTTTAAATATTACAATAGTTTGAGATTAAAGTTAAGAAAACTACAAGGCTCTTAGTAATTTGTTTAATACAGTTCGGAAAGGGCTTTAAAATTAAAATTATTTTGTGGAAATAAAAAATGAATTTTAAATCAATTTTCAAAATTTTCATTAAAAAAAGCTGAATATATAATTAAAAATAATCTTTCAAAAATATTTGGAATTATTCACAGTTGTACTCACCCAATCGGATCGGATTCTATGAACCCCACTGACTTTAAAATGTGAAAGGAGAATACTAAATGAAAAAATATCTTCCCTAAGGTAGTTTATTGATTTCTTCTGCTATTTCAGGAGAAGACATGTACGTGTGTGTCTGTAATTTAACATAATTCATAATATTACCTAAATCGTATTTTCATGGGGAAATATGGGATTTTATAGGAAATCAAATAAATAAATAACAATTTTCAAAATTACGAGTCTACAATAGAATATATTAAAATTAAGAATAATCAAGCTTGCGGAAGTTAGAATAAAGAAATGAGGAAATGAATTGGAGGATGCATGTCAGTGGGGTTCATGGAATACGATCCGATTAGGAATAAAAGAAAGGCACATTAAATCATCATTTCCGGTATAAATTATTGTATAATACATTAGTTTTATTTCTGCATTGTCCCTTGTAGCCAGCTGAATGTTATGAAATTCATTTTGAATAATAATGAATTTTAAACACATTTACTTGTTGGTAAGTTTTTTATATTCTTAAGTTTTGAAAACAGCAGGAATTATTTCTTAAGGAGCTTATTTGTTTCATTAAATATTATTTTATTTAATTTATTGTTTCGATAGTTTCTTAGTATATGACGAAGGTATTAATATAACTTTTTCAAATTAAATTTTAAATATTTCTTATAAATTACTGGTAAACAAATTACATAACTCTTGAATTTTTCTTTATGAATAGCTATCACTAAGGAGATTTTTGTAGCGATCCAGTTTGTAGCAAAATAAATGATAAATTCTATTAACAGATTCAACCCCCAATATTGATGAAATAATTAATGTTTATGAACTAAAACAAATTTTATGATGGATTATTCTTTGATATATCTTTTAATTTTATACATTATAAGTCTAATATATAAATAAGTCTAATAACAATATCAAAATATCTTATACTACAAGAAGAAGTAAAAAAAAATTAAGAATTTTTGTCAAAGATTTGTGAGAGAAAAAGGAAAAATCTAATTTAGTAGATGATAAATTACAAAAAATAACTTAGATTATATAAACAAATTTTCTAGGTTTAGAATTTATTATAGATATATAAATATATATTATTTATGTAAGAATTCTGTAGGAATCATTTTTAAAGTAACTTAAGTCCCCTTTATTCTATGTTTATCATGCTGTTCAATGTTTATTATAACTGTTCTAACTATATATCTAACTATAACTAACTATATATATATAAACTATATATATATAAACAGTATTATAACTGTTTATTATAACTGCTGTTCAATGTTTGTGACTTGATAAATATTTCTATTATCTTGTAAATGAGATATATTCATATAACTTCATATATATATATAAATAATTTTGTAAAAGAAAAATAAAATTTTTACATAAAATAAAATTTAAAACTTGAATCAATAATTCTTTTGTTTATGACGTGTATAGCAAATTTGAATTCTCACCGTCATTTTTTATTCATGACAAAAATGTATTTAATATCATATTTTAAAGGCAATAAAATTAAAATTTATGAAACATATTTAAAAATAATGAGTTACAATAAGTTTCATTGCTGTTATTGAGTATTCTCGATTTAGATAACAATTTCATAGCAACTTATAAAATTTAAATTCCTTAGAAATTTTATAAAATCATATTTCAGTTAAAATATAATTTTATTTTTGTCTAATCACTTTTGTTTAGTTATTATTTTTGTCTAATAACTCTTATTTTAATGTAATATAAATTGTAACCCTTACATTCATTTTTTAATGTAATGCAAACTAAAAATAACTTTATATATGTTATAATCCATATTCTGCAATGCTATAAATCTAATAGCTCTTGATGAAAAGAGTAAACATCACTAGATAGTAAATCTAGAGCTTTTGAAAACAACTTAAGTATATATATATATATATTTACATCAGTGTTGGTGATATTTTAAGATATTTTTTCGTGAAAACATGTCGAAAGACATAAAATCTAATTTATTGATTTGCTGTTGATTAATGTAAACAAATTTGTTAAGCTAATAAAAATAAAATTAGATACTAAAAAAAACTAATAAAAATACCTTTAAAAGTTTTCATCTTAAAATCATCCTTATTACGTATGAAAATGTAATAAATAGTTTATTACTAAATCATAATAAATAAATATATAAAATATTTTTATAAATTTATGAGAATAACTTTTCGAGCGTTTTCAGTATATTCAGAAAAATTATATTTTTCTTTTTCTTTCGAGATTATAGAACTCTCTTTAATAAATCCTCAGTAAAAAGTGTTATAAATTTCTTAAAGTTTAAAATATGAAATATATTAGAATTATATTTCATTTTATATATAAATTAAAAAAAAACACACAAGAACATGTAACTTAATTTTTGCCGTTCTGTACCAGCTTTATTTGAGAACAGATACCAAAGCTAGCACAATTTACGTCAGAACATTTCGTATTCTCTAATTTTCGTTCATTTATCACTTTTATGTTTAAAATTTTAGTATAACAACTTTTATAATTTTTTAAATAACAAATTATGATACTCGTTATTTTCTTTCACTCAATAAATTATCTATTTATTTAAACCGGTAGAGAGTTTGTGTTCATCTATAAATGGTCATTCTTTGCATATGAGGGTTAGTTAGACAAGGACTTGCAGTTTAAAATGAATTCTTAAACCCTACAAACATCTAAGCTCCAGGAAGGATTTAAACCCATGAACTGTTAAAAAAAAGAGCTAAATTACTAACCATAGGGCTAATTACGCTAAATAATACGTTAATTTAAATCAGTAGAAAAAAAATCGAAAAAGAAGCAAATATTAAAAAAACGACATATTTTTCCAACTTTTAAAAATAAATATATGTAAAGTAAGAAATTGTAGTTTAACATAAAATGAAGTCATAGCATTTTAGTTAAATCTCAATTTATGATGCATATCAATGTAATTACAAAATACATAGATTGTATTAACTCACATGATCGGCAGTCAATTCAGTATTTAAATCCATAAATCAAAAAGAAGACTTTAATTTGAAAAAGAATATAATTATGTGAAAAAAATTAT
>JAPDSC010026103.1:312879-353605 GCA_026290005.1 Latrodectus geometricus
AGACTTATTGTAATATCACCAAGAAAAATCACAGTAAAATATTTAATATTTTCATAATGAATAGGCTTTATTTTGCTATAAGCACAGCAATTGGGACAATCCGTAGATGATTAAAGCAATTTCTGCATATCTTCTATTGATATTCTTGAAAACACTACCTGAAACTATTTTGAATATGTTCTGCAGAGCCAAAAGCTTATCTTTTAAATGAAAATTTCAATTTGCGGAAAGGAAGTTGTCACAGGTGATTAAATTGTCATAGCATATTTTGAATTATTGTGAACGTGCATTTGCTTTTCGATCATAAATTCATGAACTGGTTTTCAGAGACTGATAAAGTATTCTGCATAAATGAATTATCTATAAAGAATTGCGTTGCTATTATAAAAATCAGCCAGATTCCTGGAGTAAGAATCAAATATTCGGTAATGGTCAAAATTGTGGACACTTTGTTTTGCTTTTTAATTTTGTGTGCTTAAAAATACATTAGTTCTATGTTAATTGCAAACATGTGTTTTTATACATATTAACATTAAATTAAATGAAATTCAGTACAGAATTTGATTAAAAATATAGATTTGAAATATGTATATTAGAAAAAATTAAACTTATTATTACCTTAAACTCAAATAAAATTTGCCAAAAGTTTTGAAGTATATAATAAAAACGTACTAGAGCCCATCACACTTACTGTTCTGAGAACCAATCAAATATCAATAACCAAACTACATTGTGTTTTGATGATGAAAAGCGTTATTTTATTGGAAAGAGTTCTGCAGAAAAATACATACCAGCTTAAAAAGTAGCGTTTTTTTTTCAAATTATTCAAATTTTTTGAATAATTTATTACTTTTTTAGCAAATAACTTAAAACAATTCCTGTAAAAACAAGAGCTAATTATACAAGAAAAAAAGAAGCAGAATTGTTATTGAAAGTAATCACTTTATGATGAAGTTGCAAAACAAGTTTATAGATGAATAACTTCATCTGGAATGCAAAACTTGTGCCTACTTTATGAAATAATAAATCAATAAAAATAAGTCAAGACCAATCCAGAAAAAATATGCAAGAGCTACTGACGATAAAATGATAAGAAAGACAGATCTCAGAAATAAAAAAAATGCCATCAGATGCTGATAGATGTGTAATGAATGTAACATGTATTTCAGTTAATTCACTGACTATAAAGACAAGACTTCAGTTTTGAACTGAAAGACAGAACTGCAAGAAAAATACCATATTCAAATCATAAAGAAAGCAAGAAATAAATTCAGTAGGCAAAAGAAAACACAAAAGGACGCATGAAAATCATTGAAAGTAAATAATCTGGAATGATCAGAGTAAAACATCGGTCTGAATAGAGATGGTCGAAAAAACATGAGGTGTGTAGAGGTTTTAAGATATATATATATATATATATAATAGGGATTTTTTAAATTTTAAGGGCTTTAAAGAATTTTTTCAAAATATTAACGGGTTATAATTAAGATTTGCCTGTATAATTCAGTTTTTTAATCACTCTTATTAATTAAAAGGAATTTTCGTTATAAAGATACTGAAATAATTAATAAATGAATATCAAAATAAAATATCCTTTAATCAGTTTCAGGAAAATAAAAAATATATTCGGTTATAAAATTACACGTTTGTTTTCACAATTAGTTTAAAATTATTTCAGTTTTAATTATTATAAAATGTATAATCCATTTACCAATTTTTTTAGAATTAAGTTTAAACTGTTTAAAAAATATATATAGCTCTTAGTTGTGCAAATTTTTGTAAAATACTAAGAACTTTCAGTTAGAGTTGTTAGTAGTTTTGAGATGTCTTCCCATTTAAATGATATATACTGAGTTCTACCGTTATACGATTATTTTAGCTTGAAAAATAATTACGATTTAGGAAAAAGTGTAAGAGCATTTAAGTGTATTAGTTTCGATATTTAACTTTAGATTTAAATATTTCTAATAAATAGTAATATTCGTCAAAACATTACTACCTTTTTATTTAATACTATAATTGTATTCATTTACTGTAATGAAAAGCAATAACATGCATAAATTCAGAGGTAAAATTTATTGCATAAGACTTAATATTTTAATGTATGAAAAGTTCATGTTTCTTTTCATCTTTTGAGACTTATATATAAAAAAGGGAAGTCTCATATACCATTGCAAACAACCACGTATAAATCGAAACAAAAAGAGAAAAATTCCAATGCCGAAAAAAAAGAATATTTAAGAAACAAACATTTAAGAAAATTGTTATACAAATTGTAATAGGTTTTTTAACTTTTATTTTTTCATGCTCAAGATATAAAATATAAAACTACTTTTAATTTGCATTTTTACTTCAGAATCACTTATGACTTTATGCATGTTTTAATTTTGTTAAATTATTAATATATATTTCCTAATAAAATATTTTATTCTGTCATTTATATTCATAGTTTAGTAGATTTATTTTTCCTTTTACAATACTAAATATTTTAAAATATCTATTTCGGTACAAAATAATTTAAAGCTCATTCTTACTTCCAATTGTCATTGTACTCCCTGAGTTCCAATGATTTTTTAGAATAGAATGTTTTCTGTAATCAATAGTTTAAAATAAAACATACAAATTTAAGTAAATCCAAAGCTTATAATTCTTTATTTGAAGAATCTTAGACAAATTTATGATAACAGAGCAAAATTTATAAAAAAAATATCTTTATAACACAAATCAATCATTCATACTAATTTTTATGTGATATGAGGTCTGCAAAAGAAATATTTTTTTATTATAACTCACTCTTCGTGACTTCATAATAGAGTTTTCTAATAATTGAATTTATTTTATCGTTTCAGATACTGTTTGACTTTTCCGCAAGTACATTGGAATACAGAACGAAAACTCTTTGTCGTGAAGAAGATATACTTTGCCAAGTAAATAAATTTGATGACTACAGTAAAGTACCACGGTATAATATTTTTAGTTAAAAGTTTTTAACTCACTGATCATTGTTTCCTTAAAAAGTTCATAATTTTAATAGCTAACATTTGTTTAATAATTTAAAACTATGTATTGCAATTTATTTTAATGAAGAATTTCATTAAAATAAATTGCTTATTAATTTGTTTGTTAATTTAATTCTAGTAAATTATTAATTAATTTGATAATGTGTATATTGTAAGATATTAATTAGAATATTTTTGCATTGTGTCATGGTATGTTAACTCATATTATTTCATGTGTACTTTCTTAGATAATTACAGTTTAAATTTACGGAATATATTTAAAATAAAAGTGAGCAATTTTTTCAGGAAAGACGTATACTGAAAAATGTTATATTTTTAAACACTTATATTAATAATAAGACATTTATTATACTTTTTCAGTAAATGAAATAATTTATGCATCTATTTTATGAAATATAGTTTTTTGATAGGTAAATTAATTAAAATTTTATAAGTAATAAGATAAATTGTATAGTTGTATTTAATTTTGTTTGGTTGTAAAGCATAATATTTAGAAATAAAAAAGGAAGAATGTATATAAGCTTTGAAATAAATAAGTTACATGTTTGCTTAGTAGATATACAAAATGTTAATAGATTATAATGTAAATAAAGTTCCTTTGATGGTTATGACAAGAATTTTTATGGATAATATGATGCGTAAGAAACAATTGCAAATGATTTAGTAACAAAACAGACTCGTAAATTTCAGATTTGTACTATTATTATGGAGAAGACGGGGAGATTTCAAAAGAAAACTGTTAGCTATAAACTAATTTCCTTCAAAAATTCCTTATAAGTGTTTACGAGAATGAATATTTTAAAATCTAAATTCAATTTAACGCAATGAGGAAAAAGTATAGTTTAGTAAATAAGAAACGCCATAAAAATATATCAATGAATTTATATACCAAAATTAAGAAAAAATATATCGAGAAAAAGAATTTTCACCCAAAGGCTTCTTTTTGCTGCACAATCATCCTGACTTCTGAAATGATCTCTAAAATCAGTAAATGAACCCATAGGGTATTTCAGGCTATAATAAACTATGAAAAATAGCGTGATTTAAGAAAATTTTTGAAGGGATTTTAGAATTAACTTTCAAAGATGCTGGAAACGTGTTGGTATTAATAGATGTTTTATGTGAATGTAATTGTTGTTGTCGTGTGCCAGCCAGGCTAGCAATATGGGGTGCGTTGCTCCACTTTTCCAACTGAACCATATTTGGTGTGGAGTCCGACTTCCTCAGTACACACATGCCATAGGTACCCGTTTGTCGGTTAGGCAACCATTCACCCACAAATAAAGGACAAAGACAAGAAAGAGAGAGAAAGAAAGTATATCCATGCCCGAGCCAGGATTCGAACCCAGGTCCCACCCATCTGTAGTCAAGTAAACCACTAGACAGGTTGGGCGGCGAATGAAACTGTAAAACTTACTTATAACAAACTTCAGAAAGTAATTCAATTGAGCCTTAATATATCTTGAATAAATACGGCTTGCTTATTTAAAAATCAGAAGTTTTGGGAGTGTTGTTTAAGATCCTGAGCTAGAGAAACTTCTGTAATGAATGGAATATACATTATTCATGAAAGTTTCAAAGCTTACAAAATTCTAAAAATTGCAAAGTGATAACAAAATTTAGTGTAAGAGACGTAAACATTGGGAAAAATGGCATTCTGGTATGAAGAAATTTTAATGGAAAAAAAAAAAAGCAAAATGAAAAACATGCAGCAGAGTCAATGTCAATAAAAAATTAAATATATAACTCAAAATAAAATCAAGGAGAGAAAGAAATTCATTTACATAATTATATTATTTTTGCAACTTCTAACTTAAATTTAAAAACAGTTGAACTTCTCAGTAATTTGAAAAAAAAGAAACATGAAAGAAGAATATATATCTTTAACGCACAATTTTATTTCAAGAAATAATGTAAATGCGATTTTTTTTTATATTCAAAAATAAGTAAAATTGTTTCGTGTATTAATCGAATTTGCCTGGACTTTGTTTCTTATAGAAAAGTATGATCCCTTTTACGAATTTATACACTTTACGAATTAATCATTTTAAAAATAGTCATCTCATTAAATTCATTAAATGGGAGTACGTTACATTTCAAAACAATGCATACATATTTTTTAATTATGGAATGAAATGATCCTGTAAGCAGATTAATTTCTCTCAGAATAACATTTTCACTCTTACACATACTAGAACTTTAATCATAAACATTGTTGTTTATACCATCATATCCGTTTCTTTTGAAGTGGCGTTTTTCATACTTACATACATATGACTGCAAGAACAAACATGCATGAGCAGGATTTTAAAAATACAGATTATAATATCGAATTAATATATATTTTGGAATTTGCCTTAAAAAATTTAAAATTTTATTATTCATTTTGACAGCTAAAATTTTGAATTATTTTGTAATATTAAAATTATCTAAATATATAGTTTATTATTCTTATTTTTTTTAACATAGAATAAAGAATATTGCAAAAAGACAGCTTTATATGATATTAACATTAAAGGTTTATTTAGTGAATACTTATTTTAATACGAATGTAAATGAACGTAAACGTCTAATAAAAAGGAATTTAAGGATTCTACTTCATTTCTCTTCCGGAAATTTATAATTCGTTTTGGTGGTGAAATAAGGTTTTAAATTTTCCTGAATTCAAATCCGAAAGCAAAAGCCATTCAAAATATACGAATTATTCGAATTCTTGTAGAGAAAGAGTAATAAATGTGTAAAAAATATAACCTTACGACTTTAAAACGTGGCCAAAATTAAATTCATCTTTAAATTTTTTTTAAAATTTATTTAAAAAATTGTTATTAGTATCGAAAGTTAGAAACCACGTCAATAGAATGTTGATTGTAAGCATGCAGTTCTTAGAAAAACTAAAATGCATTAAGATTCATAAATAAAATTTGAAAAAAAAATTGAAATTTAGTTTCTTGCCATTTACTTCATAGATTAATGTTTTAATTAAAAATATAGTCACCCACAAAATTCCTGCAATTTTACTTAATACAAACAAAATACGAAGAGATTTCGTCCAGATTATAGACACTGATTACACTAAAAATATCCAGTAAGCTTACAAAGTATTTTCTAGAATATTTTAACTATGATTTAAAAACTAACATTAAGGGTAGAATCTGTAAACATTTATTATAAAAAGATTTCAGCAATAGCTATAAAAATTGGCAAAAGGAGCCATTGTATTTTATTTTCTCATTACAGAGTCTATATAAATAAATCTATACGCAAGCTTAGAGATAAATCTATTTAAGCTTGCACCCGCATCATTGGCATGCAATCCAAGATGTCAACAGTTTCATGTTTTCTTTTTGGAAAAAATTTTCAGATGAAGGAGTAGACCTGCTCAACAGGCAGAAATTCTGTAAGCAGCTTAGATCCATGAATTTATGCAGTTAAGTGCATGAAGTCATCGATTACAAAAAACATCGTGTTTTTCTGATACTCGAATATCTCTAATTAAATCATCATTCTTTGATAAATAATTAAAAGTCACTTTTGTCTAGCATCGTATGAACATTGACAATGAATTGGTTTTTCGAAGACTGAGAGATTAGATCAATTCCAAGGTAGTCACCCTCTTTTCCAACTTTCGTAATTGAGTGAATGGAGCAGAGAAATTAAGGTGTGAAAAATGTGTTAACATTCATAAGCTCTGATAACTAAAGGGTCTAAACATATCATAACCCTTTCAAACCTCAAAATGTGTATTTAAAGTTAAAGATAAGCATAAGGGAATTTATTGAAACTTAAAATTTGAAACCATAATATAATACGTTGAATACAATGAATACAAGAAATACTTTGAAGTCAATGATAAATCAATTTAATTTTAGAATATACTCCTTGCTTTAAAAAAAGCTATTAAAGAGATTAAATTGACAACCTGACAAATAAGAAATAAAGCATCTTATAATTGATATTATATTGAAAATATTTTTAATATTTCACATATTATTTAAATATCAATTCTTTTATGTGACCTAATATCTTATGAAAAACTCATTTTCATTTCAACCATAATTATTTTAATCTTTAAACTGAGTGTTAAATATTTCAAGGAAAAACCAAGCTTAAATTTGATGAAATTATTTCTGAAAAACTGCTGGTAATAAGTATTACGCAAAGTGAAATTATTTTTCATAAGTGATGTTAATTTTCAACGATTTAAATAAGTTTGAACCCTATTTATACAGAAAAAGCATGGAAATATAAAAGTAAAAAGACAGATGTTTATCTTAAAACGTTAGATGAATGAGGTGGGAAAAAGTGTGAGAGTTCAGAAAGCCGTCTCAACATTTCAGCTATTAAAAGGGAGACAAAAAAAAATATTGCTCTTTTTCTTTTGTGAGAAAATAATTAAACTGTACATGCAAATACTCTTTACAAAGTTTAGAGTAATAATGCGAAAATTTATATTCGGATATATTACAGATTATTTCCTTAACAAACTGCAGCATGTTAAAAATATTATATAAATCCTCTATATCTTTTTAAAACTTTACTTGAAATTGACAAGTTTTTTATTGAACGTTCGGCGTACAGGTTTCATAACGGATTAAATAGTGCCATAAAAGTTCAATTAATGAATATTTTGTAATTGATCACGATAAATCAGATTAAAGAGTAAATTTACTCGGCTGGCCACCTAAATAGCAACATCAATATGGACAAGATATATATATATATATCACAACAAAATTTATTTTGTAGATAACATGTTGACCAAGTATCAACTAATAAAATTTATAGACTTCTGTGATGTGTGGTTCCTGCCAAAATCAGTAGTCAGAGTAGCCACCATTGTTGGCATCATCGCGAGAAGTGTGCGAGAGTGATATCCAATACCATCTCATTTCATAATAAACATTGCAAGAACAGTGTGGCGGTTCATAACGCAACTGTTCAGCACCCTCTCTCAACGGTGTCTCCAGACTCGAATGCAACCATCGTGGTGTTGTAGACAGCAACGTGACTAGTCAGTAAAGACTATTTCCTTCCATTCTGCGGTCCACATCCTTCTTTCATCACACCATTGGAGGCGGTGACATCTGTGGTTCTGCGTCAATGGTAGACAAAGCTATGGACGTCTTGCGGACAGACCACTCTACTGTAAACGGTGTCGAATAAAACGCACAGACACTGGATGCCTTAAAGACTGAATCTGCTGTGCTATGGTTCATGATGTGGCTGAGCGATCCATCACTGCAATGCGCACAATTTGTCTGTCATCGCGTGAAGTGATACACTGAGGTGGGTGCGATCGAACACGTCGGTCCGTTGTACTCTCCTGCATCTAACGATCACATATTCGCATTACAGTTGTTTGGTTTCGTCCAACACGACTATCAACTTCCCTGAAAGATAATCCACAGTCTCGGCATCCCACTATCCTTTCTCTGTAGAGCTCGGATACTTGATCAAAAATTGAATGCTTTTTTCTACGAGGCATAATTAATCATTAAAAGAAAAAAAACTTACAAGAAAAACATAATTGCGGGACTTGAAATTGTCGAATTCTCCAATCCTGTGCTTTGAAGTGGCACCACAGGCGCGTGTGATGTGCGTCTGTGCTATAATTCTAATCCTTTGTATATCTCACTTCTGCTAATGCAGTTTCTAAATTTCATGTTATTTGCATATTATTTTCATACTGCCTTCAGAGTGTTGCCCTTATGGTGGTTAGCAATGTATATTTAATCATAATAAGAGCTGAGTTTGTCAGATTTTAATAAAGAATACTGTGTTTTTTGATGCCAATAAACATGTTCTTTTGTAATATTAATTATTATTATAATTTTTATTGAAATGTTAATCAAAAATCATACTGAATTTTTAAATAAGAAAAAATAGAAAGATAAAAAAATCACTAAAATCCAAGCAATCAAATGCTTAATCTCAGAAAAGTTTCGAGTATCATATCTAATAGATGATACATGAGATTTATCATTTCTGTGCGTTTTCACCTGTGATGAGTGCAAGATATTTTCAACGTATTAAATGTTGCACAAACTATCACAATTAGTAATATCTTTTACTATTATTAATATTTTAAAGTACAATATCTTTTTTATTTGTCTATATTTAACTAAGGGTTGTTTATCAACACTTTTTAAGTTGACTTTTTCTTCTATATATATAGATTTCGAAATCGTCGAAATGAAATGTCACATAAAAGGATGCCAATGGAATCTGATATTCGCGTGAGGACAGCTTGTGATTCCTATAGAAAAGTGTTTTATCACTTACCAAATGCAGTTTTCATTAAGAAAACATGGGATGAAGTAGCTGCGTATCAAGATTATTTAGTGACACCTATAGTTATTGAACGTTGCAAGTAAGAAATAATAATTAATAGTTCAAAACGAGACTAAGTTTAACCTTAAAAATATTATTGTTTAGAAAATAATAGGTAGTGTCAATTTTCTTTTATTATCTGGTATATTATGCGACTATATTTGCTATTTGATTACCGAATGAAATTGTACATAGAAGGGTTTTTGTGATTGCCGAGAATCATATAAAGCAATGAAAAATGTATTTGAAACTACCATTGATATTTTTTATTTATAATTTCGACTTAAAAATATGAACATTTCAATGAATTTTCTTTTCTCAGAGGAAAAAAAAGACATTCTGAAAAAAGTGGTTATATCTTATTTATCCTAATTTAAGGGACATGCTTAGGACTCTGTTAAAATTATCAGAATCCTTTAATATGAAGCACGATAACTTAATGGAAGGCTTATATATGTATCTAAAATACATTTTTCATTGAAAATATATTTTAAAAAACCAGTCCATTTACCTTGAAAAATTATTTTTTAAAGTGAGAAAAAATAACATTCTTTTTAACTATAATACTAAGGGATGCGGTTATCAAATTTTAGTTCAGTGTTACAGTTTACAAATGTAAACAATTCTGCTTTAGATGCATAATTTAATTCCATACAAATATTATTTAATAGAAATCAAATCATATTTTTCTGCTTTCTGTGATAGGTTTTTATTAAAGTTGAAACACTTAAGGACATATTTTATTTTCTGTTGTATAAAGTATGTCTCGTTTCAACTATGAAAAATGTATACGTGAGATTAATAACAACAAATATTTACAAGGAAAATTCTTTTAGTGTTTTAAAATACAAATTATTCATTATAACTTTTAGAAAAGTGTGTTCTTTTGTAAAACAAAAATATTTCAGTTATAAAATGTGCCTTTTATTAATTTTTAAGTATCATAACAATTCATTTGAAATGAATAGCACGACATCTCTGTTTCCCCCTGGCTATTACTATTTAAATAAGTGAAAATAAACTAAGGTATTTTAAATGAAATGGGATTTTCTAAATCTCTGTTATAACATTTGTCAGAGTTATAGCTTAAATTTTTTTCCTCTATGACTTTCCATTTTCATAATATTAAATAGTTATCTTCCCTTTCGAGTTGTAAAGAATATAGAAAAATTTTGATATAACTAAACATTTTAAAAATAATCGTATAAAATTGGTTCGCCCTATCTGCGGAATGAATCCGTTCTTCTAGATATTCAGAATCTTCACGTACAAACCAATGGGAGCCATTGTTAAAGAAGGCTATAGATTCTATAGATACATCAGCCCACAATGGGCTGCAGTATCTATGGAAGAATCATCAATTTCAAAAAATTGTCTTTCTAGAATATTTAGCAACAAGTTGTTATAAAAAAGGTGGTGTTGAAAATGGTTACCAGGAAAATATACCACAATATTGCAATTATTTTCTTATATAAAAAATTCTGAGTCAAGTGAACTCTTTATTAAGAAACTAAATGTTGATCTAGACAAGTAAAGGTTGAGAAATAAGAAATATTTATCAGATAATTGATTCCTTTCCCATCAGGCACTATCTTGGAATCAAAAGTGCGGATGCTTTCAAATTTCGTCATAGAAATTAAATTTAGGCTGTGATAAATATTTTGACGAAAGATTGTATTCTTGGAAAATTTATTTACATTAACTTAACTTTCTCACTTAACTAATTTAGGTCATTAATTACAATAACAAGCTCTCTCCCCGGAATTTGTTCTTTATTAGTTCTAAAATTTGTACAGCACAAGTAAGTGATCGGAAATTCAGTTTTAATTTGTATAGATCATGCTAAAAAGCTGAAATTATAAATCAGTATGGTTATGCATCAGCAAAAAATGAATGCACTCTTCCTCTATTTTGCTTCGTATTTATCTAACGCCATTTTATTTTCTTATTACGATTCAATTAGTATTTGAAAAATCCAAATATATATATATTATTTTCTTCAAGAAAAACATTTATTTTATTTTCTGATAAGAATTTTATTTTGAAAAGTCTTTTTAACATGTATTAGCCTTCTCAATCAAAATCATTGTGTATAGATATTAAAAGTATTTAAATTTTTTGTCAAAATTTATTCTAGAAACTTGTGAGGATAAAACTTAGTTTAACCATGATTTGAGGATGTTATAATTTGTGAAATTTCATAAATGGAAAAATTTTTTTACTTAAATACTTAAATCGAATTACAGCTCCATAACTTTACGTAATAATTTGTGATAAAATACTGAATATATTTTGAGTGGTATTATATAATTTTGAGACATTGGCCAAGTGATGATTTCCACGTAGGACTATGCTATATCATCATATCAAATATTACACGCCTCGCTTTGAGAAAGAAATTAGGTAAATTATAATCATGACTTATTATATATATACTCACATAATGTACCCCAGGTATTTATCTTATTATATGAAAATACATGCGAAACAAATATTGTGGCGTAATTAATTACCTTGGAATAACTTCTATTGTTTGGGATAATTTGTATTAAGTATAGTTCTGGAATATTATATTCCTAGAAATCAATAAAATTTTTTAATGTTTCCAATAATCACGTTTACAATTTTAATGCTTTCAATAACATTCATGATTTAAAAGTATATAATATAAACATTTTTTAAGTTTAAAAAAAAAATTCTGCTCAGTTTCAAAAATAACTTTGTTAAAAAAATGTTTGTTGAATTTTTTTTATAAGTTTTCTAAATAATTTTTATTTTCTATTTGTAGGAATTTTGGAAAACCTTGTTCAAATTTAATTGGATTCTTGAGAGGTAATTTGAAAACGGAGTGCGTACAAAAATACACAGAAATGAGAATACAAACAATAGCAAGAAACACTACTGAGACTGTTCGTGTGCCATCAGCATGTGTTTGTTCAGTCACTAGTTATTACTTTCCCAATTATCGATCCCTTGAAAAATATAAATATAAGTTTTACTAAGTTGTGGGTCATTGTGATATGTTCTGGATAAATACTGTGTGATAACAAGTTATACATACTTATAGAAACTTTAAAAAAGATTCTTACATTTTCATGTAGAATTCTTTTAAATTCACATATATTTATTTTTGGAAGAACTGAACCCAATGTTTGAATAGGATATTGCTAGGAAACTGACTGACATAAAAGTAGATTCTAATTTTCCTGTTTATATCTTTGCCAGTACATTTTAGCTGAATGAAAACAAAATAAGAATTTCATCGCTTAAATAAAATATGATAAGAGAAGAAGTGAAGAATTATCTTAATCTGTACGTACAATGTGTCTGAAGACATGCAGAGTTTAAATGCAGTAAAATTAGTAGATTCTTCTAAAATAGGAAAACATTCCTCTAAAATGAATCTAACACATCTTATGCTTGAAAATAACATTTATTAAAAACATTTAATAAAACAAAAATATATTAAACAACAATAACGACAATACAATAAAAGTTGCAAAGAAATCATTTTAAAGATTTATAGTCATATCCATATCTAAATTGATGTTAATAAATTCAGAGAAGGAAAATTTAAAGTTTTATGATTATATTAATTAATTACATAAAACAAACAAGACAACTGAAAAGTAATGAGAAAATATACCAATAATGATGAGTAAAAATTCGAATACAACACGCTAAAAACTTTCTTATTCTAAAATTAAATAAAACGAATTAAACACTTCAGAACAAATTATTATGAAAAAGAATATTCGATAATATTTTACTACGTTCCTTTATACAAAATTTGAACATAAAAATATAATCATGCAGAACTAGAACACTGTGTCACGAATAAAAAATTTCAGAAAAAACAAAATATTGTAATTCTATCTTGAACATTACAAAATATTGTTAATACAATCTATTGTTTAAAAAACAACTTATCTTGCGAGCAGTTAAATATATTCGAAATAAAATAAATGAATCATTCTCAACTAAATCATATTTCTATTCTAAGGAATACTTTATTAATAATATATATAAACTTATCCTGTAAATTCTATAGTTCGACGATTTGAATATATTGGTTTCACTTTAATAGACGTCAGCTGACAAAAACAATCAGCAGCTGTGAGTGACGTCACATTGTCACGTGATATATTGCCAAATAAAAGGTGTCAGATCTTTATCTCCACTTGCCGACAAACATTCTTAATAGGACCAAAGCCACTTTCTGACAATATTAAGGTAGAAATTTTTGATGTAGTTTGCCGTTATAGAACCAATACAGTTACAAAATCATTGTGCCAATGCCGACTTATACCCGACACTATCAATATCAGCCCTTAAGGAGGCCGATAGGTTTGTGTTTTTATGCTCCAACTGACAAATGGATTTTATCATTTACGACAGGAAACCCCTGAAAGCAAACACTCTGTGCCTAAGAAAATAGACGATTGTCGGAACGGTCTTGACTGGAGACGAGAGTATTACTGTCTGGAGAATGTTTTCTTGTAATTTTCTGGGTTCACTTATCATTGTGGATGGCACAAAGGATCAATACAAGTACGCATCTGTCATTGCGGACCATGTCCACTCCTATATGTGCACTGTTTTTCCTCGGGATGACGGTATTTATCAGCAGGACGATGGGAGGTGTTATACAGCTGTCAGTATTCTTACGTGATTTTAAGAGCACCGGGATGAGTTTATCTTTCTACCCTGGCCAGCAAACTCACCTGACTTAGACACAATCGAGAATCTGTGAGACAATCTTGATCGGTTTGTTATCAGCATGAATCCTCACCCGCGTAATCTAGCGCAGCTGCCAAGACACTGGAGTCTGCATTGCTTTACATCCCAGTGAACACATACAGGAATCTAATTGACTCTCTTCCTGTACATCTCGAAGCAGTCCGTTTTGCGGAAGTTTATTATTCCGGCTTTTGACAGGTAGTCACATTAATGTAACTGGACTGGGTATTTAAAAAACCTTATCTAGCATTCCAAATGTTTATTTGTAAGGTAAATATTTTCATTGATTACTTATATTCCAGCTCTTTTGTTTCTTTCTTTTTTCATAAACATTACTTAAAAAAAATTTTTTTTTTTTTTTTTTTTTTTTTTTTTTAAACTGAATGTGTTAACTGTGATCCTCGAAACGAAGTTATGGGAGAACATATTTATGCCACCAATTTCGTAATTGAAGTTCATTTTTGTGGAAACATCCCGTTTCGATATTCTTATCTGAGGGGACGAAAATAATAACCAATATCATTAATTGGTTTTCTGTTCATAAGCATCTTTAATGGGAACCCACCACAAATACGTCAAAATCATAAAGCCATGGCATTTCTAGGGGCTAATATTCCAGAATACATAGTTTAACAATTTTGAAAGTGTAATCAAGTTTGTTTTTGTTCAAGTCGGACTCATCTTTCACCTTTAAAAAATAGAATAAAAAAATAGTCAAAAAATAATTTCATTTAATAAAGAAAAATAGAGCGAAATACATAGGAAGTAAATTAATCTTCATCTGCTTTTTTCGTTTAAAGCATATGGTTAATATCGATTGTATTATTAATATTTAACTGTCTGGAAAAAATGTTAATCCTAACGATAAGAAAAAAACACGTTAAAAATTTATCTAATATTTGAATCTTGAAAACGCTGAGTAATGCAAACTTTTCTATTAATTTGATTTATTATTTCAAGATCACTTTCATTACTCTTTTGATGTCTTAGTTGTTGGCAATCAAAGTAGATGGCAGCACTAATAAAAATTCTAAATTCTACGTATTATATATTTAGATTTGGCAAAAATTGTGCTTTAGTTTTCTCAAACTCTACGTTTTATCTATTTTATAAGTTTTGCTACAATTCCCAAGCCTTTGTTAACCATTAATTATGAATATACCGGAATAATCTTAAAATAAAACAGTTTAGCTGAATCACTGGTTGATTAAACCATCTATTTCTTTGTATCAAATTACCAAAAAAAGTGTGAAGCATAATATTTATTGCTGTAACCTATCAAAACTGCCAAATAATTTAATGTGAATCCATTAAGTTTAAAATGCATCAACATTGGTTTACATAAGTTACTTCCAGTGAAATTATAAGACAATATTCGATAAAGAAAACAAATATTGTAAAAAAAATTAATATGTAATAAATATAAACAATTCTCCACAGGGAAAAAAAGAAAACGAAACTTGACCCTTCAAAGTGGAACTTTCAAAATGGGGGTGGTATTTTAGGCTGGCTTCTTGGAAAAATTTATCAGAACAATAAAATTAACAGAAAAAAACTTTAAAGAAAGTAATATTGACAAAAGCTTAACTGTATTTGTGGATAATCGATAATTTAAATAATATGATGAAAAGAGAAAGGCTTTTATTAATTTAGACTAAAATCAATTGTATGTAGATTATGTCTTTATTCCTAATAGTGAAATAAATTTTAAAATTTTTTCATAAAACTGGCCTGTTTTGGGAAAAATATCTAATAGAACTCGCAGCACTAAGAAACATTTTCTCATTTTTTCATTGTTAGAAAAAATACTTGATCTATTTTATAAAGAGTTGTTTTATTATCTAAACTTTACAGTTTTCTCTAACGTGACATTAACTTAGAATTTCCCAATATTCTTTTTCTTGAGCATTGTTGAGTTTCTTAGACTTGAATTAATACAAAACCAAAAGTTTGCTTTTGAAATATCTACTCATCTGCAAACTTGTAGACACTTAGATGATTTAAAAGCAGACTTTTGATTATGAATTAATTGCACTCTAAGAGATTCAATAAAGTTCAAGGAAAAGAATCTTATAAGAATCTAAAATAATATTACGTGGAAGGAGACTGTTAACGTTTAGGTAAAAAAAAAGCAACATTTTATAAAATTGATCTATGAGGTGTTTTCCCAAAGTATGAAAAAACATACAGATGAAAAGAAATTTTCCCTAGTATTTATGGACACAGAACCATATTATCATCTTGATTTCGTAAGTGATACGTCTGATTACAGTTTAATTTAAACAGAATTTTAAAGTCTATGAATACACAGGTTATTTTAAATTATGATTACTTGTAAACAAAGATGAGATTTCAAAAAAGTTTTGAAATGATTATCCGGGTTGAATTAATTTTCTGTAAATAATGAAAATGTGTTGGAATCAATGGGTGTTTTATTTGAATCAAATTTTTCTCTTGGATTAACAGACAAAATCTTAAGAATGTAATTAAATGGAATCTTAATATACATGAAGAAAATAGGTCATGTGTATTTTAAAACCAGAATCATTAAGAATGAATGTGAAAAAGAAGATGAGCTGTGATAAATGATAAACCCTAATCAAGAAAAATTCTAGGTTTGCGGTAGATGTAGAAAAATGAATGGAGGTGCAAAAAAATGAGTCAACAATTGAAAAGTGGAAAATGATTATAAAGGAGTGCATAAAAATTGCGGTAAAAGGGTTAAACTTGCTGGCTAGACTAGTAAATAGTTGCATTCATTTCTGGGATGGCAATGCCATATTCAACTTTAAAGAAACTTAAATAAAAAAGGAGAAGCTGACAACAATGGGAAAACATGCATAAAAAGCTATCTTTAAATATAAAAAATCAAAATCAATACAAAATGTGAGAATGAAAACTATTTACTTCCACGATTAAGTTATTTTCTGAACTCTTTACTCAAATTTAAAACAAAATAATTTCATTAATTTAAAAAGATATTCAGATTTATGTCGTTGATTCAAAATTTTGATTTAAACTTTCACAAACATTAGTTAATGTATAAATATATTTGAGAGTCTTAGACTAATTAATCGAATTTACATTTCTAATTGGAAAATTTGATTAAATTTTGAAAGTTTTTTTCGTGATCTGACCTTCAATAGTAGAATGTTATATTTAGGAACAAATCATATGTATTTTTTGAATTATCGCAGAGAAGCAACATATAAGAAGATTAAAGTACCAGTATAACATATTATTATTAAATTGAAAATCATGTTATGTTTTAAGACACATCTTTCTTTAGAAGCTGCTTTTCATACCTATATGCCCCCAAACACTTGAAAGCACACATACATGTTCAACTAAGCATTAAAAATACAAATTTTATTTGAACGTACCAATTATAATTTCTGAATTAGTACATGTATTTTCTGCTTTAAAATTTTGAACAGTCTCATAATTTTAAAGTTTTATGTAAGTAATGCAATATTAAAATTTTTTCCCCAGAATAAGGAATATAAGCAGAAATATATTGTATTATGTGTTATTAATAAACTAACGTGAAAGATTCAGAAATTAAATACTTATCAAAAAATAAATAAATTTAATAGTCATGATTTTAAATTATTAAATTTCATGGAATTTGAAATTAATAATGCGCTTTATGGAAAGGATGGAAATGTTTGTAAAAATAAACCGAAATAAACAGAAAATTTTCAGAATAAATAAATTTTTTTTTTATCAGAAGTACAAAAAATTTTATAAATATACAAAAAAAGCTTAATTTGCCTTAAAAATTTTTTATTTGAATAAAAATTTGAAAACCGTATTAAAAGATGAAAAAGTTTAAGCTTAACAGTTTTCGGAAATTTATATTTATTAAAAATAATTATGAATAAAAGTTGTAAAAAAAACGTTATTTTTTCCTGAATAAAATTTTTACTTAAGAATATCGCGTAAATTACTACAACTTTATATTAGGCACGAACTATTTTCATTTTGAATGATGTGACAAATTATTTTGTTCATTTGATTGTTTCATGGATGTAGATTTTATACCTAAGTGCAGAAATCAGTTAGTTTGCAATTTACTGAGGTAATGTGGAGATTAACAATTCTTTAAAATGCCTGAAATTCTTTCATTTCTCAAATCTGCTAGGTAATCTCCAAATTACTTACATAATCTGAATTGCTTACTAGGGAGTAATGCATTAAAGTGACAAGACATCTGCTGCAAAAAATCGCTTTGTTTCTGTTTGCTTAAATTTTTTTTTATGTTTATTTTTTATTTTTTGATACCTAAAAAGTTAAAATAATGTAATCAAATGATCGATAAATAAATTGATAGAAATCAAAGATGAAGCAATTAAAACAAAGAATTAAACTGTTATAAATGATATAATACAATGAATTAAACGTTGTAAAAACATTTTTCCCTATTGAGAAAATTAACATGTTATTTATTTTTTGTTAATTAAAAATCAACTTCAAAAATCGATAAATTTGCTTATAAAACTAATTTTTCAACAATAAGTTTTGAATTTTAATTGTACAGACACCGTTAATGTGGACACTACATAGTTAAAGCACGAAAAGCTATTGATACCACTCTTTAACCGAGCAAATCAATTTATTTGAGATTATGTAAACATTAAAGCTTTTTCTGAGGTTTAGTGTTAACATAAAGATGCTGATAACTACAAATTTTTAGTAAATTTACTATGTATTAATAATGGAATTCAAATCAATTATCGAAAACAAATGGTGATCGGAGAATGATATGAATAAGTTAATTTTAAAACTGAGTATCCACAATATGGAAATTTCAATATCATTTATAAATTTTGTAAAATAGATGCCAATGTATGGTACATATATTTCCATTTAACCAATTTTCTAAAAATAAGAGATTAATCTATTAATGGAAAAAGTTCAATGTGTACTTGAGATCGTATTCTCTATAGAACAATGCGCTTATTATAAGTATGAAAAAACATACTGAAGAAAAGAAATTTTCCCTGTTCAATAAAATTTAGACTGAGTAAGAAAACTAACATCTATTTATAATATTTTAAATAAATTCACATGATGCAAAATGCATTTTTTTCTTTTTGAGGAATAAAATCTTGCATATTTTTTAATTTTAATTATTATTTAAGAGCGAAAATAATACAAAAATGAAGAAACAATAATATTCATCATTTTAGGTTTATAATATTTTTTACTTTGCTTAAACTAATCGTGTTTTTTAAAAAATAAATTAGCATTGAATATAACATTAGATTTTACAATATAAAGTCAATATTTCAATAATAATTATGTTATTTGAGTAACTTAAATGAATATAATTATTGGAAACATATTGAAAGATCAAAATATAATAAATAACAAAATTGTAAAATTATTACGAGAAAATAAGGTATTTGATTTGACATGTTTTAATTACATATTAAAATTTATGTGTAATTTACATTGATTAGGGACAAGTTTGAGTAAATAAATCTCTCTATCAAATAGCTTTAAAATACTAGACTTCCAGACATATAAATGTCCAAAAAACCATAGCTTATATTATATCAACTAAAATATTTTAAAATTTTTGTACAGTGATATATTTAGTCTAATGGAGAAAAGACGAATTCTACTGAGGAATGCAATTTTTGAGAAATTGTATTGCGAAGAAAGAAACTTTACGGGGAACTTTAATGAAATAAAGTTTTAGTTTTACATGAATATAAAAATTCTAAAAATTTTTATTTAACTATAAAAAAACAACAAATGCTTCTCCTTGAACATCAAATAAATCGCATATAAAACATTTAAGGAAAAACGCTTCCCAAAAGTTGTCAAAAGTTAGTCACAGAGCGCACGGTAATGAATATTCCAGAAAAAGCTATCTCCTTATATAAGTGCATACTAAAATTATTCAGAGTTTTCTTTATCAGCACAAATAGTTACAGGACGCTAGTTAAGGAAGATTTTTGCGTTTTTGTTTTGAATATAAAATATTTATCATATTCACAAGATTATTAAATCTTAAATGAAAAAAAAATTATACTAAAAATAATCCTAATTTTCACTTTTACTAGCACAGTAGAAAAACTACTTTTATTCTTATTACTTGAAGAAGCAAAATAAATGTTTTAGCGTAAGGAGTTATTTCTTATTTTACACACAAGAATGATTTGATTTATTTCTTTTATTTGTTTCTCTGCCGCACACCCTGTCTAGCGGTCAGAGTGCTTGACTGCGCATAGAGGGGTTTTGGGTTCGAATTGTGGTGCGGGCATGGATGTACTTTCTCTCTCTCCTGTCTTCGTCCTTTCCTTGTATGTTTGATAAATGGTTGCCTGTATATATACCCTACAAACGGGTTGCTATAGCATGTGTGAACTGAAGAAGTCGAACTCCACACCAAATTGCGATTTAATTGAAAGAGGGAAGCAGCGCAGCCCTTATTGCCAGCCTGGCTTGCACTCAAAAAAAAAAAAAAAAAAAAACTGTTTCACTTCAATTTATTTATTCCAAATCATACACACAGTAAAAGCAATTATTTATTTCAAGAGAGAAACTAATTTCAATAATTTATTTTCTTTAAAATTAAAGTTTAAAATAAAACACACACTAACAGAATGTAGATAATTATAGAACTTACTATCTCGGAATTTTCTTTTTTTCTCAGATCATTTTTATTTAGTTCATTCATTCGTACTTAACTTGCAATGTTAAAAATATGGTTTACGATATCAATTCATTTTGATGTATTTTAAATGTTATTAACGTAACATAAGCAGAAAACTGTAAAGAACACGAATATAAAAAGTTGATCCTAAAATAAATAAATAAAAAATTCTAAAACTGAATCTTAACGCAAGAATCGATATTTTTGAGAACTATAAATAGGAAATGAAAATTAAAGGATATAAAAACACATTTCCATAGTTAAATAGTTTTTACAAAAGTCTTTTTCAAATTGAATAAATAGTTATATTTAAGTCAAATCTCAGTTAACAATTAAAAAAAAACGCGTGAAAGAAATATTCAAAATAGATAGAAATTGAGATAATTAAACTTGTTAAGATTGTGTATGAAGGATTATATGTTACCATAAGAAAATTATTTAACATTTCATAAATGTCAGAGTTTCTCAAAAAAAAAATAATAATAATAAATAAATAAAACAATAGAATAAAATAAATAAATAAATAAAATGAATAAATAAAAATTTAAAAAAATAAGATTTAGTTCTACAAAATATCATTACTTTTAATTTGAAACGGAATATATATGTATATAAATCACACATTAAAAATCAATCGTAGAGGTTATTGTTTTCCACTGAGTTTTTTTATTGGTATTCTCATTAGATATTTTTTCTTCGGTTCCGTGTTGAAACAAAGAAATAATCACAGTGATGACTTTTCTCTCGTCTCGGTTCTCATCCTCATTCTCATCTTTTAAGAGCAGCCAGTTCCTTTACGGTAGTTAGGAGGAGTGCCCTTCAGCAATGAAAATATATCCTTCTTATTATAAATACTTCTTTAGCCTAATTTTTACATTTTTCCGAAGATTCCAATTCTATTGAAATGGAAATAAAAAAGAAAACGGAATTATTAACTAGTTATAGCAAGGCGGAAATTCAAGCTTATAGAGAAATATGTTCTAAAAAATAAATGGAATAATATAAATTTTTATAAAAGCACAAAACACTATTTTCAAAACTAAGTTAGAAATCGCATTATTTCCATGGTTGTCTCTTAACATTCAATTTTTGAACACGAGGGCTAATTAGACCGGCAGCTACAGCTTGTTGTTGTTGTCGTCGTGTGCCAGCCAGGCTGGCAATATGGGGTGCGCTGCTCCACTTTTCCAACTGAACCATATTTGGTGTGGAGTCCAACTTCATCAGTACACACATACCATAGCTACCCATTTATAGGATAGGCAACCATTCACACACAAAGGAAGGACAAAGACAAGAAAGAGAGAGAGAGTGTGTGTACATCCATGCCCGAGCCAGGATTCGAACCCAGGTCCCACCCATCTGTAGTCAGGTACGCTAACCACTAGACAGGTTGGGCGGCTCAGCTACAGCTTAAAATAGAATTATGATCATTACGAGTATCTCTGTTAAATGTGGGTCTCAAACTCATGAACTGTTAAAACGCAGGTGAGAGAGCTGACCATACGGCTGTCAGGTCTGCTCATTTTCTCGGTGAATCATGTAATTTCATTACATCAAACAAAACTTTAAAAAATTATACATTTATGCGTCACAAAAAACATCTCATTTAAAGTAGAATGAAAATTTTGTGTTGCATAATTCAAATAAGATAATACGTTATAGGAAGGTTTTTATTCAATAATTATGTTTAATCGGTAAGCAAAGTTTTCTCAAGTTGCAGAATATGCTAAAGCTAACTTCTAAACTATAAAAAAGTACAAAACCAACAGTATTTGATTCATTAAAAACAACTTTCAACAAAACACTGAGTTAATATTTTTTCCCAATGTCCTGCTGTGTTCTAGGATTACTACTTTTCAGCACTACAAGAGGCGGATATGATGGCAACTTATATAATAGGGCACCCAGCGAGAGTACGATCATTGCCTGTCTGTGTTTGGTCTTTGGTGTTTTGGTCTTTGTAATTTAGAAGCAGGGACCAGCAGAAGACCCACAGATTTAGCCTGTCACTCCACATGTATTATTTCACATGGAGGACATTGTGACTAGATTATATTTAAATTAACCCAGTCATCATAAGCGAACATGACGGATCTTCGATCGGGTCGGGATTTGAACTCACTATCTTCGATAACGAGAACGTGGGTCTTAATTAACCAGGCCACTGCGGCCACAAACACAGAGTTAGTTATTAGACCGATTATATCAAGTATGATGATTGAACGCTGAGAAAACCTACTTTTGTAAGGAGTTTAATGTAATTGTTTATCATTGTATTTAAGCGCTTTTTCATAACAATTAGACATACATTTAAAATATATTTGTTTTTCATTAAAATGATTTTTCTTAAATATTTTACTGGCAAATCTAAAGCTAGTTAAAATACTATGTGTATGAGTGTGCGTAAAATGATAAAATCCTATTTTAAAAATATTGTGAAACAATTTAAATTTCAGTTAAACATTTAAGGGTATATGAAAATTCGATTAAAATAGAGTTGAAAACTTTTCAAATGGCAATCAAAGAGAAAACAGCAGTTTTACAAAATAGTAAGGAAATTCTTATGAAATTAATAGTGACGAAAAACCAATTATCAAACGTAAATTTATATACAATTATATTTACTACGTGCAATAAGAAGTTTAGTTTTAAGCACGAAGTGGTACTAGAGATATTAAACTTCAATGACTAAATTGCTTATACCTCAGTTACAATCAAAGTTTTAAAATTATATGTCTGATATCCTGTGATAGATCTCCATATGGTGATCCTATAACATTATATTTTATTAAAGATTGGTAATTGGTAAATATAAATTGCATATTAAATTTACGATTCTTCTTAAGAGCCAGTTAAAAAGGAACAGATTTTTGAGAAGCAATAAATAATATCTATAAATTAGTAGAATCAGAATAATAGTCATATAACTGAGTGTTCTAGAATTTACCAGTTATAAATAATTTAGAAAAGAAATATAATTAACATTTTAGCAGTGTCTCATATACTTACCCAGCTATTTGAAATATCGATCTAAAATGATTAAAACAAAATACATCTTCAAGTATATATTTATGATTACTAGATTGTAATATAATACATCGAATAATAAGTAATTTCGTTTTTTATGAAAATGAAAAACGCATAAGAAATAAATATCTTATTTTATTGAATTGCATATTGCCAATTCTAGTCCAATACCATTAGCCATCTTTATAGTAGTAGCATGATTCCACACTTATAAAATGATTGGTGTTTACTAGCAAAAAGCTTATCCAGGTGGGAAAAACGAAACACACATATATATATATATATATATATATATATATATATATATATATATATATATATATATAACTGTGTGTGTCTGTAGGTGTGTATATTTATCAAAATTTCACATTGTAATGGATTCTATGTTTTTAATAGTTCATTTCTGATTGACAATATTATTGTGAAACATGTCTCTACAACATGATTTCATGCTAATATTTATAATATTTCAAAGAGACCACGGCTTTAAATCTGATCGTCTAAATTTTGTATTTCTCTTAATTTATCGATCTTTCAAAACATTGTTTGTTCGTATGCTCAATAAAATTTGTTTTTCACATGCATGGCACACATAGTTTAATTGATGATGTATGGTCAAGCAAATTTTTGTGATAAAATCTAATCAAGTAGAACAACATTTGTTATCAAAATTTAGTGGCATTGACGCACTTTGATAAAATGTCCTATTTAACCATTGGTGCTTTATATTCTAAACATTCTGTAGCGCCAATCAAATCAAACATTTTTTACTTAGTGTTTGAAGCAGCTTAACCAAGTTCCTTTGTTGTGCAGTTAAACTTACTGACAAAAGTAACAAATACATAATACATTACATGAAATTGTACTTTTATAATTCAAATCAATTAAATATATAATAATATTATTCAGATACTGTGGCTTATAGCAGAGGTGGGGAACCTTTTTACCATTAGAGGCCACATTTAAATTAGGCAGCAATAAGAGAGGCCGCATAAGCTGATTGACCTAAGAAAGTTACTTTTGTGAAATTATTATAATTTTTCTATAGATTTAACAATTTATTGCATTATATAGAAAAAATAAAATATAATACTACAAAATTTTAAATTTAATATACATATAAAATAATAGAAAAATATTATAAAAAAATACAGTGAAAAATATTTTTTTATTCACTAAGTTAGTGACTTATTTGGCTTTGTTTTTTGTTTGACAGTAATTGTATATTTGGATCAAACTACGTAACACACAGCTTTAATTGATCCTCAAAATGTGCATCTGTAATTTGCGTTCTTAAATTTGTTTTTATTTTTGACATGAGAGAAAATGTTGTCTTGCAACAGTAGGTTCTTCCGAAACAGGAAAGTAAACGGCGAGCATGTTCTCGAAGGCATGGATATTCAACAGCATTTTTCCAGATTTCTATGGGATCCTTTTTAGCGTTAAAAAGGGATTTGATGATACTATCTTCACCTAAATCAATTAACTCCATTTGTAGTTTTACAGGAGCCTCGGATATATCTATTAAATGTGGTTCAAATGCCAGCTTCATAGCAGGAGTGTGCTCGTCAAAATCAGAAAATCTATTAGTATACTCTTCTATTAAACAATCCAAGGTACCTACATATTCATCGAATATTTTATTTTTAGAGCTCTGCTCATTTAACATTTTAGCTAGCTCCGGGAAGTGTAGTGCAGATATTTCCGATCGACAAAGCAATGTTTTGAAAAATGATAATGCTTTCTAAACGCTTGGATCTTTTGCAACTTTTCATAAATATGCCTCGTTTCACCTTGAAGGCAAATATTTAAACTGTTTTGTTTTGTCATCATATCAGAACAAAATGCAAGGTTTCTGAGAAATACATCTGATAGATCACATTGTTTTCCTTGTTCTTGATAAAAGTTTAAAATTTGTCGTCGTAAAGACAAAACTTTTATCAAAACCTGACCTGTTGATAGCCACCGAACCTTACAGTAGTATGGTAGGTCAACACTATACGTTTCCTCATCTAAAGGGAGCATCTGCCGAAATTCACGATGACGCATTGCATTTACGCGAATATAATTGACAATGGCAATGGTTCTATCCAGAGTATCTTGCAAAATGGTAGATTTTGCGCAAAGATTTTGCTGATGCAAAATGCAGTGAAACGATATCAATTTTTTCAAGTTAAGTTTTCCTTTTTTAACAAAGCAACGAATCCTTCTTTTTTGCTTCTCATGGAAGGTGCGCCATCGGTGCAGGCACTGACTTAGTTACTGACATTCAGTTGTAATTTATTACATACTTCTTTGAAGTTTTCGAAAACATCGGCTCCGCGAGTTCTTCCAGTTAGTGTACCCAACGCAAGTAGTTCTTCGTAACATTGAAAATCTTTAGTTATACCACGAATAAAATATAAAACTTGTGCCGAATCTGTTTTATCAGTGCTTTCATCTAAAGCAATTGAAAAATAAACATCTTTATTTTGTATAATTGTATGAAGTTGCTCTGTTACATTTTGCGCTAATTCGTGCTGTCGATCTGTTACAGTTCTCCTTGAAAGAGGTAATTGTTTGTATTTGACGACATTTCTTGGATCTAACATACTCACTGTTTCAACAATACATTCTTTAATTATTTCAATGTCACTAAATGGTTTGCCTCTTTCTCCAAGTATATGTGCTACTTTATACGTAACTGCAACTGCACCTGAATTTTGATTTACAAAGGCACTAAAAGATGCCTGCTGATGATGCTTCTCATTTTTCAACTTTTGAAGTGCAGCTTTTCGTGATTCACCTTCTAAAGCGAAATATTTATGTTCTCTATGAGTCAAATAGTGTTTATTTGCATTCCGTTGATGTACAATAGTTGTTCGAAACGAACTCTACCTTTTTGTACTAGGTGGCAAAGGGCCGCACAAGAACCTCATGGAGGCCACAGGTTCCCCACCTATGGCTTATAGTTTTTTATGTCAATCAACATGCAACTATAACCTTTTTCTTAAAAAGAAATTATTTAACCCCTTTGATTTTTAAGCAACACATGTTTCACAGAAAATATTGCATGTTTTAAGAACCCAAGCATTTTTAACTATATATGCCAATATTTCTCTCAAAAAAAGACAATTACAAAACAAAACTCAACTTGTTGCATGAAAGAATACGTTTCCTTTTTTTTTCTTATCCTTAAGTAGACGCTCAGTAGTCCGTAACACACGGAAAGAACATCACAACTATTTTCCGACAAGAACTAACAAGTATTTTGCCTGATACGCGCTGATGACATTTTACCGTGATGCTGTTCCACAGCTTTCCCAGAAAAATGTCAGAAACACAATGCGTTGTATTGATCTCAAGATAATGTGTAATGAAATTACCATATGCAAACAGTTAACGAATAGATTTCACTCAAATTATATTATTATTTCATTACTTTCATAAAATATTATTTTTTTATATTAATATCAACACTTAAGTACTTTTCATAATAGTTTTTCTAAGTATAAAAGTAAGTTTTGTATTATGAAATGATACAGTACCTTGGATATTTATTATGCTGGTTGATTTCTTTAACTTTTGGTAAGAGTGGTGTGAGATGATCTTAACACATCTTACTATTATTTAAAGTTATTTGCGATACAAAGACGAGATTTTCTACATCAAAAGTAAATTTTTCTATTCGTATGATAATGAAATTGACGTTCACTCTATCATAATAAATAATTAATTATTTGAACGAATCGAAGAAATTAAATAAAATGCATGATTTTCAAGATATTTATTTATATATATTCTAGGTTGATATGCCAAAGTATATCATTGAACATGTACGGATTTTTCTTAAACAAAATGATAAATTGCACTAGAAACATTTTTAAAATTTCAGATTTTCTTTATTTTAATGATTTTAGACTTTATTGTACATTTTGCATTTAATGATGTGGTATATAGAACCATATTCAATTGACAAATTATTTTCTTCGAATCTTGGAAGGATTTTGATGTGCGCATCTTATTTAATCAATATTTTTTAAGTATTAAAAAGTTCTTAGTTATTTAAATGGATTTTAAACCTTTCAGTTTAAAAACATTAAAATAGATTCATATTACACTATGATTAATAGCAATATGTTATAAATAATATCACTGGTTTAGGATTCTTCTGTAATTTTTTATACATTTTTTTAAAATCTAATATGACATGGACTGACTGTTTAAATTGATTTTCAAACAACTTCATCTTTCTGTGTTTTCATGGTAGGATCATACTCTTTTGGGTGGAAGGTATTAGGTTCGATTCTAACTATTATTGTACCTCGGGATATGAGTGTTGTATTTTTGCTTTCAGCATGGTTGCGTCGGAATGGGTAATTAGAATTTTTCTAGGCTTCCTCTCCTGTGACCTATGAATGAAGCCCAATAGCTATTAACATGCCTCATGAATGTGATAAATGTTTGTAAAATATGTGTTTTAAACATTGTAGGTTTTTCGTTACGTAGTGTTAAAACATCCACAATTGAAGTGAAAATAGTGCTTAGACACAGAAAGGTAACCCAAAAAGTATTTAAATGAAGATCAGAGCTCTCTGACCATTGAGTTATTAACTTGTTTTCAAAACGAATAAACACTTTTGGAATACAGTCATAGACATGTATCTGAAGCTTGATCAAATATGTTTCTAATTTAATGTCAAAAAAATTAATTAATGGTATGTTTATATTTATAAAAGATAAAGGAAACATTATAAATGAAAAAGTAATTTTCTTGAAGTATGCATGCTTTTTTTCATCTGTTATAGTTATTTATGATTTTCATTAAAAGAAAGATTTCAATATCTATGAATAGCTGATTTATTATAAATTTTGATCTTAGAAACGAATGGAAAATTTTTTACAAGGCTAAATAAAATTTATTTCCACTTCTTTTATTCTTCAAAATGATCAAGCATAGATATTTCCTATACCTTTAAAAATATTGATAAAATATAAAATTACCTTTAACAGAAAGGTGCAAAGGTTATTAGTATTCGATAGAAAGGGAATATTTTTAAACACTTAACATGCAGAGTGTTTCAGCTTCATTTTAAGTGAAAGAATTAATTTTTCATAAAATATCATTCTTAGCTAAAATTGAAGTGACTGTCAGAATTTAATCCAGAATTATATCCCAGTCCAGTTCTCAATGCCACCCCATTTCAGGAGTATTATCATATAAATCTCCTAAAAAGGCTTTTTTTTGTTTGACTTCATTTTGTGGGTTACTATACTATTCAATTAACTATTTATGTGCGTTAATCCCATCTATTATTTTATAATTTTTTCAGTTTAGATATTGATATTTTTTTGCTACCAATTTCATATGTTATGCTCAAATTATTTCTGGCAACCCGGGATGAAATAAATCTTTAAAGGCTTTAAATATAATTTTGATACTGTATTTTGCAATAGTTACTTTCATTATAAGTTTACCAAGGCAACAAAAATCCCCATATCGGCTCTATTCCTTTTCTGTTTAAGTCAATTGCCTTTTTAATACAGACGAGGACTATACATATTTGATTCGTCAAGAAAAATATTCTAGGAATCATTTGCTCATAAAAAACACATTGAAATAAATCAATTAACAAAAATAGTTCGGAGGTCTTCGAGCATTTGGTGTTAAAACTGTTGTTTTTTAATACTCTTAACATAAATTGATGTTTTATTTATCAAATTTGTTCTGAAAAAAAAAAAAAACAATTGAAAAAGAGCTGTAGAAAAAGAAATGAGAATTAAATAGGTATTCATATTTTAATTCTTATTTTTACTCCCTTGAGTAAAGTTTACTTAAATTCTGAATAAGTCTCAAATGGTGATAAAACAGATTTAACCAAATTACTCTTGCATGACTCTGAAAAAGAATAATCAATGGGAAAATGATTTTTTTTCTGTAGATTAGCATTAAGTGTTTGCAGATGTTTTTTTTTTGTTAAAAAACATCACTCACTCATGGATGATTTAATATTTGTAATTAAGAACATTATTGTTGAAAAATTTCTTCTTATCTAACTTGATAATATTGAATAGAGGTATTTCAAGAAATTTTCTATTACTCTTGTATATAAATATTTTTTAAAACTTAAATTAAAGGCATTTGGATAATTGATGAATAGAGAGTAAATTTTCAATAGATTTAAATTGTGAAATGTAATATTATAAATATTAATTGAGATTTTACTTTTATTAGTTCAAAGTGTTACAGATGAATTAGGAAAAAATGGAAATACAAAACATAACTATACAACATTTATTTAAGATAAATGCGAAAAAGTTTGATTTTGTATTTAATGCTGTCAGATGAGGATCTCAGTGATTATCGAAACAATCAGTTTTGTATATTTATAATTTTTGTAAAAGAAATCAAATATGCAATCCAACTTTAGAAATGATTTAGTATTTGTAATATTCCGAATTCGAAGAATATTGAGAAAAGTTGTTTTACTGCCAAAATTTCAAATATATTTATATGAAATCACTGCTAGCTTAAAAGCTAATTCATAAAAATATTTCAAAGGAAAAAAAGGAACTGCGAAAAATTCTCTGTATTCATTAATTTCTTTTTGTTTATCTTACACTCTATTGACAAACAGTATTCAATTTGTATTTATATTCAGACGAAATATATGCAACACCTCAAATTATATGACGATTAAGAACTGTGAAGTTATTTTATGAGGTACAAATTGCTATCAAAATACATAAATAAGTAATAGTTTAATGAATATGTTTTGTAATTATTGAAAAAAACTAATTATTAAAGTTTTCTCCTACAAACAAGCGATATATTATTTGAGATTCAAAAGTAAATTCAAAAAAGTGAATTCTCTGATTTAGTATATATTAGTTTGGGGAAAAAGTAATCCATTAATTTTTCGGTAGACGTCTGTAGTGATCGATATCTCGTGAAGTATCTATCAAGCAATTTCAGATTTATGCTCGTTGGAAAGGTGACATTTGACACTAAAATATCCTCTTGCGGTTTTTTGTTTGATTAATTCAGTTACGAGTACAAGGTTTTAAAAATGGAAGGCAACAAACAGAAAATACGATACATTTTAGTTTTTCTTTTATAAGGGCGAAAATGCTAACCAGGTGGCTAAAATTGTGAAAGGTGTTTATCGTCCTATATATGACTGTAACAACCAGTTACGCACAATTTTGGTTTCGTCGATTTCGTTTGGGTATTTGGATGCTAAAGATGCACCTCGCATGGATACAACATCGTCGAGAATGTCTATAAAATATTAAAAATTATCAAACTTGACAGCATGTCAGCAATCGTAGCTTCACACAAGACCTAAAAATCTACATGAAAACTGTTTTAAACCTTTTTACAAAGCGAATCTGAAAGAAGTTACAAAAAGTTCATGTAAAAATAATGGATTTCTTTTTCCCCAAACTAATATATATCAATATATCAAAACTCGCTAAGTTTCAATGAATTTCTGTTAGAAGTTCCACTTAATGAAGCTATTGAAATGTTTTAATATTGATTTTGTAATCTTGATGGTATTTAAAGCAGAAAAGAAGATATCGTCTTTGCGAAACCATGAACCATAGAAGTGAACAAGATACTAATTTCTATGATAATTTCTTTCGCTGAAATGGATTGTGGAAATGTAAAAAAAGCTGCTGAGAGACTGCAGTGCTGAGCCTGCATTCGAAGGATTTAGTATTAATGCTACAGATAGCAAGAAATTTTGCGAAAGCAACGACAAATTACTCATTTCAATCTTTATTTATGAAGATAAAACAGTAATGAAAATCATCCCTCAATGTGTGCATAAAACAAATTTGAATGATGCATAGGACAATTAGAATCCATCACATTTATTATAAAACATATTTGTTTTCATAACTGGATGTGAATACCTTCCTGGGAATTACTTAAAAATATTTCCTACCAATGTTTGTAAATTGCTTAGTCGTCAACGTTCATTTTAGGAACACTACGGCTAATCAGACAGAGATCTACGGTTTAAAGTGGATTCCGAACCACTGCAAATATCCATGCCCAGGGAGGGATACAAACCCAAGAACAGTTGAATAGTAGGCAAGAGCACTAACCATTCGGCTACCAGCTTGCCATTTGATCAAACATTGAGCGTCACAAATGCTACATATTTCACACGAGAATTTTAAAAAAAGAAATTCTTTGTCAATCATAGCCACTTCTTCCGATTTTATGAATTTCAAGCATATAATGTGGAACCTTCCTGGACAGCAATTTTAATGGCTAACAGTGTAGAGAGTTGAGAAAAATCTATCTATTTGGTTCATGAAAAAATATTTTCAAGAAATTCATATGCCGGTGCATGATTTACTTAGGATTTTGAAAGTATCAAAGAAAAGAGTTAAATAAAATATGCTCGATATTACTTTATACAACTAACTTGTAATTTTTTTTTTTGAATATTTCATTTCTGTATTCTAACGCTTGAAAAGTAATAAATTTATAGCAATTTATATGGAAGTAGCCGTGTGAGAGCCTTCATAATTTAGAAGCAAACATACTAAAGCAAAGAGTATTTTTAATGCTGCCGATGATAAGTAAGCTTTAATAATGCAGACGATAACTAAGCTATACTAACCTATAACAATTTGATTCTCTTTTTTTTAAAATTGATATATAATTTCACAGAGAAAACTAAAATCGTTTAAAAAGTGTGTGAATATCCTCTGTAGATATTGAATATTTTATAGGGTGTAGAGTTTCCTGAAACTATTTTTAATGACATGCATTTTATTTTATTATCCAACTATATACATTATTATAGCAATATTTTTATAAAATAATTTCATACAATAGTAAGTGTACTATAAGTACTACAATATTTCCTGCTCCTTGTTACTTTTGAAGAGCTTCCTTAAATACACTGGTTACCAAAACTAATGAAAAAAATCACAAAAATAGCGATAACTCTCCCAAAAGTAAGCCAATCTGAATGAAATTTGAATATGTTGGTTAAGTATAAGGAGTTGAACAACATGGCATTATGCAAAATATCGGCGCAGCGGTCGGAATATATAATTTGCAAAGAGCATAAAAACAAATGGGAGGTGCAAGTTTGGTATAGGAAAACTACCTTTAAACGCGGGGATCATACCCTCATATTAAAGGTACTTTTCCTATACCAAACTTGCACATCCCATTTGTTAACTGCACACAAATGCTAATTTTTGAAGCACCATAAATATTTGGGATTTCTTTATATACTCTTTTGTACCTTCCTATGTGCTGTATAATGTGTATAAGTACCATTTCTTTAAGTATCTAAGTACCATTTTTCACCTTTTTAATATTTAATCACTTTATAATTTCTATCACCATATACTCCAAGCCCGTTAAGCAAGTCTTTTAATTTTAGTAAAAATCTGTCACTTAGATGCAATTTGTCAGTGGCATAATGCGTCATACAATCTGTTCAACACGTTATACTAATACGACGCACGCTGATAGAAACAAACAACTCTGTGTCAATTCAACGTTATTTTTTTAAAAGTCGTTAAATGTGCAATGAAATGTGGGTGAGTGTTCCACCCAATTTCCTTAATGGATCATCTTCTGAAATGAAGATTGCTTACTGTCACAGGAACTGGGGCAGAGATTGTCTTTCCTAAACGAAGAGAAAAATCCCTTATTAGGCATTTCTCAGTGAGTATTCTGATTATACGCTCGATTAACCTTGGCTAATGTAAACATATTAATTAAACGCTGAAACACAGTAAACTAACAATAATGGAAATTAAAAAAACAAAAAGAGAATGATATGTTAATAAAAAACAAAGGTTCATTGTTATTACAAGATAACACACACACACACACACACACACACAGACACACACACACACACACACACACACATAGTCTTATAGATGTTTCAAATACTGGGTCTTTCAAAAATTGGAGAAAACTTTCATTCAAATAGGCTTTTTAAGAAAATTTGAAATCATTATGAGGTGAGATTTTAGTAAGATTGCATGCTTGCTTGTTGAATGTTCTGGTTTCGATCACAGGCATTGTTGTATAATGAAGAGGAATGATGGATTTTTGCTTTCATTATAAACATCTTTTGATAAGTTATCCGATTCAACCTCAATTAAACACATGTATTTGGCACTCTCTCTGTCGAAAAGTCCTCCTCGAAGAAAGTAAGCTGTTTATGTTCAAATATGCTGTCATAGCTTTGAACTGCTAGATAATTTCTTATGCAGTGTTAAATACTTGTGATGACTGATTCAAATGATAAGAAACATAGAAAAATCTAAATTTTAATGCTAAGGAAGTTATAATAGCAGATTTGAAGTGCTTTAGGCTACATTTTTAATGAGCATGTTTAATCATATTAGAACTACATCACGGGTCATTGATGATGGTTTGTTGAGTAATTTCAAGAATAATTTTCGAAATATTTTAAAGACATTCAAGACTTCACCGTGTCATAGTGATAAGACAGCGCTTTTCGGAGCATAATGTTCTGGGTTTGATCCCAGCCACTGACGATAAACGAGAGATGGACGTAGAGATTTTACCTTTTGTATGCACATCTGATGCAATGAGTACTATGAAGTTTTTTCCTTGCCTATTATCTATATAATCTACTATTTAAAATATATGCCATTTTATTAAGCAAGATATTTTATTAATAAAGATAAATATAATAAGATGTGTTCTAATTCACAAGAATTCAAGCTAAGGAAGAAACATATTGTTGACTTAATCATTTGCATTTGAAGCACTGTGAAATTTTTTAAAATATTATTTAAAATGACATGTTTTAGGAGGAACTTTTTAATATTTTCTGAATGAATAGCTTTTACAGGACCCTCTTGATTCCTTTCGGATTTTCGGTCTGATTTGCTATTTCACAGTCTGTTTTTAACACAAATCTCAAAATCACTATAAACATTTCAATTTGAGATGGTAGTCGAATTAGGAACTTTCAGCTGAAAACCTAATCTGATTTATCTAAAAAAGAGAATATCACATAAGGCAAATTTTCAGATTTTACTGATTAAATTTTAACACTAGATATTTAATTTGCTTGGTTAATATGTTAGAAACTTTTGAAACGCTTAAGAAAATATGTGGTCTCAAATATCTTTAAAAACACAGATACTCTCTCTCTGTTAAAACTAAATACTAATGAAGTATTTATCAGCTGCAAAATCTTCGTTGAATCTCTGGATTACATAGCAAAAGTTATCAGTTAAACACTTGTGCAATTTATAATGTATTTTATTTCAACTTTTATAAATAATATATTCGGAAGAGAATAAAACACTATCCTTTTAAATTTAAAATTATTTAATTATATCAAAAATTCTAACCTAGTTTGCATAAATGTTTCTTTATGTTTAACCTTATTAAATGTTAAATAATGTTAAATCGGGAGCTTTTTATAGGTTAAATTTTTTTTCTCAGGTGAAATCAAGTTCCTGATACGTGGGAGATTTTCTAATTTATTATTTACATCTTTGACATTTCATTTCTAAAAAAACACGTGGTTTAAGAATAGAATCTGTGTATGTCGAATGCATGGTTGGTTCTTAGGAGGAACTGATTTCAAAAATTATTTGTGTTTGCTCGTGATTATGTGAAAGTCACATATAAACGTATTGTTGTCACGCAGAATTACTGTTATTTTTTAATAAATCTGAATTTTATTGGAGCAATAAATTAATTCTGATCTAAGAAAGATAATTTTGCTCTATTAATTATAAATGGATTATAATAAGGCAGGAAATATAAATATAATTCTGTCAACTTTTCACTTTGACTTGTATACAAATAGCTTATTTCCACTATTATTATAGTTTTATGCGTTTTGCTATCTATAATTTTTCAGTCATTTCACACATGAATGTTATGCAATTTTCTACGAAAAAGTTTCTTTGATTTGAAGTAATGTTAAGTGTTTTTATCACAGCCTCATATTTAAATAAATTTTTAATTTCTTTATTTTTATAATTTAGATATTTAAATAAATTCATCAAAAGAATAAATTTATAATTATTTCATTTTACTTATATTTCTTTTATCAAAGGTTAACTCGATTCAATAAAAATTTTCTAACACTTATTTCCATGATTATTGGCTTGTAATAGAAAGTTTAACAGTCGGAACTCAGTCGGGAGAGCGTCGTTCTCTCGACCCAAAGGGTCTGATCCTGAGATTAGATCCTGAGATTAGCTAAAGACTACTGTGTTCACTAACGGTGACTGGGGTACGTTAAATTTCCCCAGGTTCCCTTAAAAAAAAAAAAAAAAAAAAAAAAAAAAAATAAAAAATCCACCACTGGCTTGTAGTGCTGTCATCTAGAGTCACCTGACCTGGGGAAAATGAACTCTTCAGACTTGACAAAGAGCTGTACTTTTAGGCATAACACATGTCAGAATTGAACTGGATTTGGAGCTGGTACAAAATGCGAAATAAGTGGTAGCAGTAGTACCTTAGCCCCCAAATACATGTGCACTAAGAAAAGACTAAAAACCCTATTGGAAAGATGTTGGAAGTTTTAAGATCTGCAGAGTATCATTGCCTTCTCTAGAGAGTTTTCATAAGTACTCGGGGCCATATTCATGTACACCAAGGATATACGCAGAAAATCCAAAGTATTCATTTCAAAAGAAACCAGAAGCACAACACCAATCCATTGTTCAAAAGTGGTTTGGATTGATTTTTAACACGATTTCATAAAATTAACGTTTTGAATATAGATAAATTTTATCATCCTCCTCAAAGCACTTCTTAAAGTATCCATTACGTTCCGATTTTAGCTTCTTTTAATTTCTCCTCAAAGTATTCATTTAATTAATCCACACTTAAAATTATGATTTGGAGGAAACAACGGGAATTCGGGTGAATATTTTTTAAACATTCTACATTTTATCTTCATTTCCGTTTCCTTTTTTTGTAAATATAAGGTGTACTACACTTAGGTGAGTAGCTTGTTCAAGTAAAATGTGTGGATATAAAGTTATCTCTTTTGACATAAACTTTTTTATCGCTGAAAATTAGAAAAGATTTTACAATGCATAAAACAGGAGCCAAACTCAATCTTAAGACCTCTGTAAAATATTTTTTCCATTTACATGAATCAATTATTAAGTCATGCCAGAACACAGATATATTTTAAAGTACATTACATAATTCGGAACTTCAAGCACCTCGCAAACGTTAAGATAAAAAAGGGAGAGATATTTCTTAATACACTGCTGGCCACCCAAATTGCAACACTAAGAAAGACAAGAGATATGCATCACAACAAAATTTACTTTGTAGGTAAAATGTTGAACAAGTATCAAATGATTAAATTTATAGACTTCTTTGACATGTGGTTCCTGCCAAAAACAGTAGCCAGAGTAGCCACTATTGTTTGCATCGCCTCGGCATTGATTCAAAGAGACTTTGGGTGTGATCTTGGGCTGGGCAGACCAAGCAGCTTCCAAACATTGCCAAAGTTGATGTAATGTGGCAGCTAGGGATACAATCTGGGTCAATCATTGAACAACCACATGTTTTCTATCAGCGAAGGTTCCGGTGAGTGAGCTGGCCAGGGAAGCAATTCAGTCTGGTGATTGACGAAGAAATCTTGGACAATGAATGATAAGTGCATTCGCGCATTATCCTGTTGAGATAGGGCTGTGGGCAAGAGCTGAAGGTAAGGAAGGAAAACTGGCTCCAACACCTTGGAGATGTAGCGTTGGCTGTTTAAAGTGCCTGCAATGAGTACAAGAGGAGAGCGAGAATGATATCCAATATGACCCCGTACCATAATACCCGGTGCAGGACCAGTGTGGCGGTGCATAACACAGCTGTTCAGAACCTTCTTTCCACGGTGTCTCCAGAGTCAAATGCAATCGTCGTGGTGTTGCAGACAGAAGCGTGATTTCTCAGTAAAGACAATTTTATACCATTCTGCCGTCCACATCCTTCTTTCATCGCACCATTGGCGGCGGAGACGTCTATGGTTCTGTGTTAATGGTAGAGGAAGCAATAGACGTCTTGCGGATAGACTACTCAGCTGTCGAATGATACGCGCAGATATTGGATGATGCGTTACAGACTGAATGTACTGTGCTATGGATTTGTGATGTGGCTGAGCGATCCGTCACTGCCATGTGCTCAATTTGCCTGTCATCACTTGAAGTGGTGCACTGAGGTGGATGCGATCGAACGTGTCGGTCCGATGTAACCCCCTGGATCCAATGATCACATAACACCATTACAGTTGTTTGGTTTGGTCCAACACGACTATCGATTTTCCTGAAAGATAATCCATAATCTCGGCAGGCCACTATCCTTCCTCTGTCGAACTCGGATAGTTGATCAAAAAAAAAAAAATTATCGCTGTTTTCTACGAGGCATAACTAATCGTTTTTTTTGAAAAACCACAAGAAAAACACTATTGCCTAACTTGAAATTGTCAAAATATCTATACCTTAAATAGTGCTTTGAAAAGATGCCACAGGCGCGCTAGATGTGGGTCTGCTCTGAAATTCTGATAATTTGTGTATCTCACTTCCGCTAATGCATGTTGTAAATTTCATGTTATTTCCATGATTCCTTCAGGGTGTTGTATTTACGGTGGCCAGCAGTGTATATAAAATAAATAATTTTTCAGAATTCATACAAAGAGGATGCTCTGGAAGCAGGAAAGAATAATGCAGTTGACATACATGGGTTTTTCTTCATAACATAATACTTCACTTTTATAACAGTACACTAAATCAAATTTACTTGAATAAAATGGTATCTATTTCTTCTAATTATAAAACGCAGCAAGATTTTTTTCCTTTAGTACATATGTTAAAATTTTTTAAAAAACTTTACTGTGTCTTAAAAAGTGTCAATTTTTTCTGAAAAGTACACTTACATAATATAGGGGGGTTTTCAATGAAATTACAATCCATATTTAAAATTATACCCTCTTGTTTATAATAAATAAAATTGATATCGGAAACCATTTTTTAATCAAACGTCAAGCGGATAAAAGAAGCAGAAAAAATTAAGAATTTGAAATCAACGAATGACTTAAATCACCAATTTATAAGGAAATGTTCCCGAAATTTTATAGTTTAATTAAAAATTATCTCAGCTCTTATAGATAATTTAATTCTACAATTAAATTATGATGCATGAATCATTGTTTCAGAAATTTGCTTAGAAAGTAGTGGAAAATAACACCTGAAGTTAACAAAATTCTTTCTAAAGAATATAATAATTCGATTTAGTTTGTTATCAAAATTTAATTAAATCATGAGAATAGGAGAATTTTTAAACCATTTTATTACGAAAAATATAAAGGTTTAAATATTTCTAATATAATATATATATATATATATATATATATTATAATATGTACATAAGTTATATATATATAAGTTTTCATACAATTTACAATTATTAATAATATAATTGATATTAAACCTACAATGATGCGATCACTATAAAATTTACAGCAAAACCACATAAAGCAGAACATTCATACTGATGAAAATTAAGCTCTTTTCAAAAATTAATCCAAAAAACAATATTAAAGATTTAAATTCTATTTAAGTGATTCATGTTCTTTACGTAGGCTTTCAAAGTTATATTTATAAAACTTTAAATGTTTTTCAAAGTATTTTCCTATTTTTTTAGTTTCAATTCACTTTTGTAGAGGAATTTTCCGAAGTTTAAATGATTCAAGTCATTCATCCTTGAGAATCAGTGAAAAATGCATTTATAGCCTTATCTATATATATTTTCGTAATTAAAACGACATCCATGTAAGAGTTCTCCTTAGATTTAAAAAAAAAACCTAATAAAACTTATACATAGCTTAATTGGATGTATACAGGACGGAGATTATTATGGCTTTGTTATATTTCTTCCCATAAACTATGAGGTCTATCTTGCTGAATTAGATGATGCGTTTTCATGGGAGAACGCAAGTCTTCTAATATTGTAAAATAATAGTGAAGATATTTAGAAGTCTATATGACTGTCTTCTGTCCTTCCAGCTTGATAACTTTGATCAGTCCTGCACTTTTGATGAAGACTGAATGCATTAATCTCTATTCTTAGTACGTTGCTTTGTTACGATTAAAGGCATGGTATTTTCTTCAAAGACACATACTTTATTTTCTAAATCTGTTGAAATGTCAAAAAATGAAATATACATTTCATCATTAATAACAATTTAAGAAAGAATGTGGTGGTCACTATCTTTAAATAATTTAAAAATTCTTTTATTGATTCTGAATCTCTTTTATTGATTCTGATCTGAATTTCTTTTTGGTGCACGATTAAATGATAGAAAACCTAATTTAAAATTATTATTTCATATGCCTTTTTCATTAAATAATTTTATGTATTGCAAAGTATCTTACATCAAGCTCTTTCTATATCATTTATTAGGTATAGGAATCAATAACCCATGAGACTAACGAGTTTCGTATGACAGATATCCGACATTACAGATAACAGCCTTAGTCTGTTTTCTACCTCTTGGAGACAACTGCAATCTCTGTGGTATTCTGCAAGCATTTGAATACAACAGCAAGAAAAGGACATAAATTATCAAATTTTAACTGTAGATATTGAATATATATTCTTCTTGATTTAATTCCACTTTAAATATCATAGCACGCGATATTCTTCTCCCATCAACTCTATTTTTTCCCCTTTCCTAACATTTTTTCTGAACTGAATTAGTTGGCCAATAGGAAGACTTCCAGTGTGATAAAATAGCTCATATTTTCAAATCTAACACTTAATTTTACCACCATTTCTCATCACCGCTTATCTCAAAGATTTCCGACCCTTACTTTTCAATTTACAACTTTCATTCACTTATTTTTTGGATAAAGCTTTCTAATTTATTAAAAATTTCTTTTTATGTATTTACATTAATATTACTGAAAT